>VSMD01033706.1:0-17735 GCA_008750895.1 Mirza zaza
GAGTAAGTGGCAATTTCACAGATTCTTGCAAGAAAGTTAGAAAGGACTGTAAAATTAACCACTTCTTTGAAATCAGTAAGACAAACATTTTTTGTCTCGTTTGCTCTAGCATACATAATGAATTTTAGTGAAAATATTTTCCAAGGGAAGATTAAATGTCAGAATTTGTACCGATCTTTTCCTTTCTCCATTGGAAGACTTTTTGGTTCTTAGGAGCATGCTGGGATACAGAGGCATAAAAGGGGTTCTTGGGCAACTTTTCACTGGTCAACTTCATCCTGTTTCCACAACCTGTATCCTGTAAACAAAAATAAAAAATAAGATTGTAGAAATTTCTTTCTCCAGTAAAGTGCAAAAGAGACTCCTTGGCACTTATTATGAAAAGCATCCTCCTCTCATTGCTTAGGGATAGGACACCAAACCACCAGCTCCAGGCTGTGAACATTCTTTCCTAGGAAAACAGGACCCTCCATAGCAACCCTTCCTGTCTGTTCCCACTGCGCGGGATTAACCATGAGATCTCTTTGTCCTGTCTGGCTATGAGTTCACACATTGCAATGGGTCATGTCACCACCACCACAACTACTGCCATTTAGTGGGAACTGGTGAAACGACTTGTAGATACAGTTCTTGTGCACTGGTGCCTTCTTGTGGCCTTGTAAGAGAAGTTCATCAGACTCAAATGAAAGCATTTGTCTATTTTACCTGGGAATATACTTTATTTTAGCTGTGGTGTTGAGTTTTATCTTCCCATCTGTAATGGACTGCCATGTTATAACATGGATCGCAGTTGAATGGTAAATCAGAGACTTCATATAAAATGTAGAGGCTACCTCATTTGGGATGAAGGAGTCCAGGTTGGCTTAGGCCGAAGGTAGTGAGACTCAGTTGTTGCTATGCTTTTTTTGTTTACTCCTTGGCATTCTACTCTGCTATAGCTTCCTTTCACCAATCAGAAACAAGCTTGCAGTAAAGGTTCCTGATTGGTAGTCAAGGGAAGAACTCAAGAGACCCATAATATGATTGGACAGCTGTATTTACATAATTATATGATACTATTTTAGACAATAGATTGCTTCATTAAATGAGAATGAAATGCAGAAAAGGGAGATAAATTAAGTATATTAGGGGAAAAAATCACTGAACTGTCTTTGTGATTTTGGAATGGTCATTTAATCTTTTTAAGGGTCAATTTCCTCATCTGTAGTTTGGACTGTAAGTAGTTTGAACTAAACAATTATTAAATGTCCCTTCTTAGATATATACAATTCTTTGATTATATGATTCCTAAAATCTATGGTTGCCTTAGTGAATATAAAAATTTCCAGTGAGCTTTAGGGTGAAGGACTATTAGGAAAGGTATAAAGAAGAAAGACACTCCAAATAGATCCATGCAGACAGCAGAGGCATTTCATTATCACTGAAGACATTCACCCAGTGTGCTCCTATATCCAAAAAGGCTAAGAAAAAACTTGGCATGTTCACAAAGGGCATCAGAAGTGAAACAAATCAGAAAACAATACCTTACCTCACTGAAACTCACAGTGCGGCGCTTTGTGGTTGTCACACTGCACATAGTTTTTGTTGTTGTGGCTTAAAAGAAGTGTCGAAGATAGTCTGTAAAATAAAAATGAAGGTTGATTGACCTCTTCCTAAATGCCAGGTATTGTTCCTTAAGTGCTTTTACAGGCATTACCCCCTACAAAAGTTTATGAAGTAAGTTCTGTTATGAAGCCCATTTAACATGAGGAAACTGTTAAATGAGGAAACCGAGACACGATTAGGAAGCTCAATAAATTGCTTAAGGTCACAGGGGAAGTGGGACAGCTGATATGCCCCAATGCTTGCACACTTCTTTATTAGTCTATTCTGTCTTTCCAAAGAGCAAAACTAATATGGTATTTTAACATGACTCCTGTAAGAGGATAACTCAAAATTTAGTACCTTTTTAATTTGAAAAAAAGGGAACTAAGAGAAGGATGAAAAAAGCAAGACATATGTGTTTATTTCTGCCAATCTTGGGATGTGATATAAAATTATCATTTGAAACTTGACAACTGTTTGCATAATCTGTTGTAAATTGATAAAATTCTACAGTAGAAATTATAGACATTAATTGATAATATACAATCAGAAAGAAAGAAAATCTATGATTTTAAAGGAAAGGATAGGTGCAGTGGATGCTAATGCTGCCCCTATCCTCAGTTGCTGTGGATATTAATCCAAAACAAATTACAGCTGTTCTATCTCTGAAGCTTTGTCCCCAGCCAAACATCAAATCCCTCACTCCAGGACACTTTACTCCCTCTTTCTTGGAAACTACTCAGAAGACCATTCCCCTATTAGGAGAGGCCATCCACCATGCGTCTTGAGCATCCCTGCACATCCTTGCTGGGTGTGTCAGGGAGGCAAAGCCCTGAAAGCTCTTCGCATGGACCATTCACAGGGTTGTGTTTGCCATCAGGCAACCTTGAAGGATAAGGTAATATCTCTCTACCGACAAACAGCAGGTTTGCTTCTCTGAAAAGCAGTGAATCCCCCAAGCTCATGCTCTTCTCTTACAATGCAGTCTCCAGAGTGTGCAGGAGGGCCCTTTGTTTCACCTGTGTGGGAATTAGGGGACATGGGGAACTGGCTCAGGCATCATGTTGACCCTCTGGCTACTGCTTTTGCCACGAGTAATAAAGTCATTTATCTCTGATCCAGGAATCTCGTGTCCTCTGCCAGCATCCACGAAACAGGCTGTCTTGTTAGTTGTAAGGAGGGTAGAATCTCAGACCCTGCGTGGTCCTTAACATCCCTTTGCCTCAGGGTGAGATCAACTCAGTCCTGTAATTTGTGCTCTGTGAGATTAGGATGAAACTAGTTTTCACTTGAGTCGACATTCTTGCTCAGCCTCCCCGCCCCCGCCAACACTCTATTCTGCTTCTTTCACTGCCCTTCTCGTGAGACCACACCCCAGTATATCACTTGAACAAAAATCCTATCTGGGGCTCTGCTTCTAGGGAGCTTAACCTAATACAGTATGGACATGTGGAGAAAGAGGTATTTATTCTTATCTTTCTAAAGCTGGCATAATAAAGGATAACTTTCCTTCCAGTCAAATATTAGAGTATATGAGGGCTGTCTGGAAAGTGTAACCATTCTTGTTATATTAACAATAGCTGGATACTTTCCAGACAGTACTGGTATGGTGAACAGTATATGTGATGTATATAGTATATGATTTTTTAAAACAAATAATAGTTTATTGATAAGAGTACTAAAATTAGCCTAATGATGAATAACTTTATTTAAAATGCTTGATGACAGGAAAGCAAGAATGATTTAAGAGTAGAAGGATTCTATAGAGACTGGAGATAGAAGTTAGTGCTACTTTTCTGGCAATTAGCAGAGTCATGCCAAATACAACTGCAGTTTCGAGCTGCCGCGTGAGGGCCAGATGAAAATGAGTCTTTCCTCAGAGATTCAGGTAAATTATGAATCCTCTGTCCTTATGCCTTCACAGGGATTATAGTCACAATGGAAGTGAAAAAAAATTAGAGATTCTGTTATTTTTGTTATTAATTTAATTATATTTGTTGATGCTTCTAATTGGCTCTTTTGGCACTTAATGGCCTAATCCAATACTGAAATTGCGTATAACTGTATTACTTAAAGTTCTTTTAAAATTGAGGTTCAATACTGAAGTTGCTGTCATACTAAACAATGTTACTAGTGCCCATGAAAACAGAGATGAGGAAGAATCGTGGGCAAAACGTCAAACCCCTGTGTTCATTGTTATTGTTCCTTTCATTGTCTAATGCTAGTTTAAAAAGTAGTGTTCATACATTAACTGGAAGCATAATGTATACATATATTATGGAAAATTAGAAAAGAATCATTATTAATGCACTTCTATTCTTTTTTTCCCCCTTTTCAGCTAAGCCGGTTTGTTTATTTAAAACAAAAGTGCTTTTTCCCATGCCCTTCCCTTTTGGGTGTGGCAAATTTACAACATCAAGCTCTAAAGTGAGAGGAAAAAAGTAAGAGAAAAGACAAGATATCTTTTATAACCGCTTAAGCTGAGATGAGCACTGCATGAGGCAGCCTACTAGCTTTTTACTTCATTTTTCTCCAATTTACCATGTATTCTGTGGGCATATAAAATAGGCTAACAAACACGTTATTTTCAAAATCTTAAGGCCATTTGTGTGAGCTTCTGTCCTGCTCCCAATGTGTGGAAACTTGTGTTGTCCCGTTATGGCTGTCATGTCCTTTTCTGAGGGAATTTCACTCAACAACCAAAGGTAAATGGATGTGAATGTTATTTAGTGATTGTGCGTCTATTTTCTGGATTTACAGAAGCTTATTTGTCCAGAAGAGCTGATGCTATCATAGTGTAAAATCCAGTCTGGCATGATTTACCTCCAGAGGTCAGCTAGTAAAATACATAAAGTAAAATTGTTTAATTATGTACTAACTGGTCATCACCCCCCAAGGTGTAGCAACAGCTCAGAAAAGGGAATAGAATCATAGGGAAGTGACAAAGATCTCTAACAACAGAAATTTAAATGGACCAGCTGTCCTTGTTAATTAAAGATATTCCCTTTTCCCCCCATTAAAATAATTTCAAAATCTCTTTCACATTTAGTCTTCTCTGGTGGGGAGGATGATGATGAGAGCCTGGTGTCTCCTTTCAGCTGCAGGAGGCAATCCTCACAGACTTGGGTCCTTGCAGTGTCTCTGCACTGCCATTCTTTATCATAAAAAGCTATTGTAAATAGTTTAAATATTAAAAATACAGAATATAAGCAGGATTCTATATATATGTTTACACACATTTATGTTCAAATATCCATATGAATAAAAATGTTTAAAACTGTCTCTTGGGTCACTCCCTAAGAATAACAGCATAAACTTATGATTGCACGATTATTTTACGGCTGTTACAAAACATACTACACTGTAACTAAAATCAGAACTAAAAGACTACTTATCTTTAGAAGACGAGCCTGTTTTCTGAAAGCATAATAATAAAATACCTATTTTTCCATCCTCTCAAAAATATCGCTAGATAGAAAGGAATTACTAAAGATTTTAGGGAAAACAAATCTATGGTTGGAGCTTTAGTTTCGAGCTGGTTTAATCCGAAGAGTGCTTAGGAAGAGAGTCAAGGCACTACTAGATAAGACGTCAGGCGCTACAATTTCAGTCGCGTCATCTGTCCCCAAGTTGCACAGAGACGAATGACTCAAGCTGAGCAGCATAAGGAACCCCAGGAGAGCCAACGCCTCAGCCCTGGTGGCGCTGCCGGCGGGAAGCGCCCGGCGGTCCCACGTGCGGGGCCGGTCCGCTCCCGGAACTCTCCCGCGACACGGCGAGGGCGCCCGCGGGCTCCCCCTTCGGCCCCACTCCTGCAGGCCCCTTGCACTCGTCAGCCGGGACGCACACACGTCCGACGCTCCTGCGCGCGGGGCCCGTCGCGGCGCGGCGTTCCGCACAGGGGGCCCGGATGGGCTCGGCGCCGTCACCCCGCGGGGCCTGGCCGGAGCGTTCGTTTCTCTGGGGACGGGGCAGCTCCCGCGGTAAGACCCCTGCCCTCAGGCTCACACTCGCCGCCCCTCCAGCGCCCCCATTTCCTTGCTCAATAGGCGGCGGGCCTCGGAGACAGGCCAGCGGGGGCGATTTTGAACGTGAGGCGGAGAGAGGCCTCGCTCCTGCGGAGGGGCGGCCGCACCGCGCACGGCGGCGAGGGAGAGAGCACTGACAGCTGCCCTGTTTCCTGGTTACGTGCGTGCACGCAGAAGCCAAACCTTTGCCCGCCACTCCCGCTTTTCCAGAGGGATTAAAGAGCTGGGCGCGCTAGTGTGAGACGTGTGAAACTGGGCGCGCCTCATGGCGGCCGCTGAACCTCGGCTGCCCCGAATCCCGCCCGCCGCACCCACGAACTGCGCAGCGCACGCGCGCTAGGGCTCCCCAGGCGGCCGAGGGCCCCGCCCCGAGATGGGCGTGCCTGGCGCCGCTGCGGCTGACCAATCGGCTGGCGCACCTGCGCGCCGACCTTTCTCCCTCCCCGCCCCCGCCCGCGCGGCGGGTTCCCGGCGGCACGTGGCAGTGTTTGCGTACGTGCGGCGGCCGCGGGGCTGGGGAAACTCCCCGCAGCAAAGGGTGAGGCTGCAGGGGCGCGGCCAGGCCTGGGCCGCTGGGGCGAGGGGCCGCCCCGCTACCCCGGCAGTCTTTAAATTCTCCCATACTGCGCACTCTTACCTGCCGGTCTGCAGCGAGTGTCCCACCACTCTACACTTACAGAGACGCTTGTCCTCTGCTTTAGGCGGGAAATGCTGTTGCTTGATTGCAACCCAGAGGTGAGACTCCTGTTCTTTTGGTCCTTGGGGCTAAAGCTTCCAGATGTCTCTTTTCGGGAGCCCTGGGAGGGTGATCGTGGACTAACCACTTGGCGCTGCCTTGTCAAGCCTCCTCAGAGTTGGGTTTGGAGTAGGGAAAGGGTTTCAACCCGGAGAGGGCCCTGGCTGGGCAAGGCGAGAGAGGTGCTGGATCTGTTCTCTTCCCGCAGGTGGAAAGTCTGAAGCATTTGCTGGAGACGGGGACCTCGGTCAACGCACCCCCGGATTCCTGCGAGCAGTCGCCTGTCCACTTAGCGGCAGGTGGCGGCCTTGTGTACTTTCTTCTGTGGCAGCTGCAAACGGGCGCTGACCTCAATCAGCAGGTAACTAGGTAACGGATTGTTGCTGTGTACAACCCTCCCCTCCACCCCAAATACACACAAAACATTTGTTACACGCCAGAAATGTTGAGTTGTTTTAAACATGTCTATGGCAGCGATATCCAATAGAAATAGAATGCTAGAGAGATATGTAATTTTAAATTTTTTAGTAGCCACATAAACACGAAATCTTAATTTAATCTAATTTATCCAAAATATTACCTTTTCACTATGTAATCAACTTTAGGCAATTATTGATGAGGTATTTTATTTTATTTTGTTTTTACTGTGTGTTCACAGTCTGGTGTAGCAGCATATCCCAATTCAAATAAGCCACATTTCAAATGCACTTTAGCTGGGCGTGGCTATTGGCTATCACACTGGACAGCATAGGTCTCCAGTTTATTTCAAAAGAAATGATTGCTACGTTACCAAAAGTCTCAATATAGCAATTGAAATAACTCGTGAGGCATGCCTACAGTCATTATGGGTTCCTAAAGAACTTTCTTATGGTAGTTCGCATCTTTTATTGAATATTAAAGTATGTTGAATTTTAAATTGTAAACCTTTGACTTCTGTAGAATTCTACGTTGTTTTTATTCACTTAAAGTTTAATGTGGATGCAGCTGCATGTTTTTATTAATGAAAAATTTGTATTAAAAGCACATGAACTTATCAAAATAAGAATGCAATTCTGACTATAAATAGCTCAAATAGCTATTCCCAGACTTTACCCACACACTCCCACAAAAGTATTTTGGGGAGAGACATTAAAATGCACTGTCTTATCCTTAAGGATGTTTTGGGAGAAGCTCCACTACACAAGGCAGCAAAAGTTGGAAGCCTGGAATGCCTTAGCCTGCTTGTAGCCAGTGATGCCCAAATTGAGTGAGTATAAAATCAGCACTTTCAAATTTTATGTTTTCTTGGATTACTCAGACTCTTGAAGCTTAATTACATGTGCTTTAAAACATAATGCTTGCCTAATTGATAATTTAGTCCCCTCATTTAAATGCTAATGTTGGCTGTTAGTGATAATCTAATAATATTCAGTTTGAGTAAGTGAAAAATGGATCGTGAGCAATCAGAGGTGCCATCCTGTTCATTATGGCAGTATTCTACTTCAGTTTTCCACAGAACCCATTCTGTGGAAGTTCTCGTTGACTATCTCTGGGTACTCATTCACTGTCTTGAACAACAAATACTCTTATATTCATTTAAAAATGGAATGCCCACTCTGCTGGACTCTGCCACTACTGAGGATATGACAGTGAGCATAAACTGAAATTTCCCTATGTCTCCTTTACCTCTTTTCTGCAACCAACATTTCTATGAGCCCCAAATTTCTTAGCTAAAAAGATATAACAAAGAGTAAATTATCAATTTTTTAAACTCAATTTTTGTCATAATTTCAGTTTATGTAATAAGGACGGGCAAACAGCTGAAGATCTTGCTTGGTCATGTGGATTTCCAGAATGTGCCAAGTTTCTTACAACAATTAAATATATGCAGACAATAAAATTAAGTGAACATTCCAATAGAGATCATTGTGTTCCGGTGCTTAGACAGAAACGAAGTTTTGGAAGTGCAGAGAACACAAGCGGGAAAAGGAAGTGTTGGTGAGTAATGTGTAGCTGCTGCTTTCTACCTCTCCCTCAAGGACCTTCTGTTTAGCATAGAATTTATTGTTTCATTTAAATACGGACACTCTCGTATTTCTAGTATTAACACTTGAATACACTGGTTATAGTTACTAGATTCTAGGGACCAGAAATTGGCCTGCATAGTGGAAGTTTGGGGAGAAAACCTTTTAAGTGTTTAATGTTAATATAATATTTTTTAAAAACAGATACCATATTGGTTATGAAGAGGTTTGAAGAATGCCTTCATTTCCTGCAGATCTACAAGCTACTTCTTTTGGTTTACCCTATGTGTCTAAACTCCTAAGGAGGAGGAAAACTTTCTTCCAAGTGAAGATAACATTTAAGAATACATGTATTTACATGCCTATAATATTTTGGTTGTGCATGCTTTGTCTTCTGAGTTATTAAAGGAATGTCTAAAGAGTAAATTCTCTGTGCAGTATTTATAACTTTTGAAAAACATCAGTTTAAACCATCAAACTACACCCAGAATTTAATCTGAAATTAAACTTATTCTTTATTAAATTTATAATACCACTTTACTGCAGTCTTTGACTCCAAGACACTTTAAATAATATTTGGTCGCTGAGGAAGGCATAAGTTATAGTAAGCATCCTTGTTCCAAAAGTCTGGACCCTTCCATCCACACCAGCCCTGGACATGAGAGAAGGGAAAGGAAAACCTTTTATAAAGTTACAAGACTACATAGTGGAAATTATAACATGAGGCTCTGTCAATAGGAGCTGGGAATAAGACTAAATACCTATATAATTCAAGGTTTTGAATTCCTACTAAGAATAGAAAAATAATTTATTTGGGTCCACTTAAGGTAGATTTTAAAACTTTTAATTCTATAGAAATCATCAAAAAAGAAAAACTTCCTTATAGTAATTGTTACTCCAGATATTATATTCTACTGATTCTCAGATACACAGTTTTATAACTCTGGGAGTTGATGGCATGTCGGTGGCATGTGAAAGTTTCTGTTTTTCTTGGTAGTCCATAAAAGACCATTCAGTTGCATCTTAGATATGTTGAAATATGGTGGTGAGAAATCTCAGCTTTCCCCATGAGTTTCATTCTGTGCCCTTTCATTTTCCTCAGGCTATATTCAATTCTACTTTCCATTTTTCATGTCAGTATTAATCCTTTTCTCTATCAGAGAAAATTACTTTCAAACAAAATCTCATCTAGAATATGAAAGTTTTATCAAATTTCTTCTGGGACCACTGATTTATTTTCTTAAGAAAACTTGAGGCCAGGCGCCGTGGCTCATGCCTGTAATCCTAGCTCTCTGGGAGGCCAAGGCGGGCAGATAGGTCAAGGTCAGGAGTTCGAAACCAGCCTGAGCAAGAGCAAGACCCCATCTCTACTATAAATAGAAAGAAATTAATTGGCCAACTAATATATATAGAAAAAATTAGCCAGGCATGGTGGCGCATGCCTGTAGTCCCAGCTACTCAGGAGGCTGAGGCAGTAGGATCACTTGAGCCCAAGAGTTTGAGGTCGCTGTGAGTGAGGCTGATGCCACGGCACTCACTCTAGCCTGGGCAACAAAGTGAGACTCTGTCTCAAAAAAAAAAGAAAACTTGAAGAAAAAGCTGACGGCCAGTCTCTGTTATATCATACTCCAATGAAATGCTTTGTTTGAGAAATACCTGTAAGGAGGCTAGCTGAGGACGCTTAAAATACCACTGAGTCAGAGACAGACAGCAGTCTTACCCCTTGCTCTAACTGACTCTGAAGCTGCTGGGTATTAAAGCAGGGACCTAGAGTCAGGAGTTCATAGTTTCTGTAGAAGATGGTGTGTTAGCCACTCCCTCGCTCTGCCCCCCTTTTTTTGGAGACAGGCTCTATGTCACCTAGACTAGAGTGCAGTGGCATGATCATAGCTCACTGCAACCTCAAATTCCTGGGCACAATCGATCCTCCTGCCTCAGCCTCCCAAGTAGTTGGGACTACAAAGGCACATGCCACTATACCCAGATAATTTTTCTGTTTCTTACAGAGATGGGGTCTTGCCCTGTTTGACTATGTTGCTCAGGCTGTTGTCAAACTCCTGGCCTTAAGTGATCCTCCCACTTGGGCCTTCCAGAGTGCTAGATTACAGGTGTGACACCATGCCCAGCCTTAGCTCTATTTTGTATAGTGTAGAGGAGGGAAGATTGAGTAGAGATGCTCTTTTTAATTGTTTTTTTTTTTTAAATAAGACATACATTATAGAAATTCAAACAAGATAAAACTAAAAAATAAAAACATCCTTCACCAGTCCCTCCGCCTCCTCCCTAGGTAACCACCATTAAGTTTGGTTTATTGTTTTTTAGACATGTTTCTACACATAAATAACATTCTATTTATCTTCTCATTTTTTTTTTAGCAAAAATTTCTCTAATAAATTTAATGCCCTAAAATCTGTTTTGTTAATAGACAAATATAAGGAAGATTTTTGCTATCTCTGTTTTACCCTTTTTGTGATCCTTTCACACATGTAGGCCTTCTCCAGGTAACCAGATCCAATTTTTTTAAAAAGAGAAATGGGCAGAAAAAGTACCAAAACGGGAGCATAAACACTGCTTTCTTTTGAGATGACTGGCCTGGGAACTTCAAATAGGAAAGTTCCACAAGAGGGTTAAGAGAGGTCAGGCAGAGGCAGAACTCTCCTCTTGTTTCCTAGATGCATGGAGTCAAGTGAGTCAATAGTTCTTCTGACAGCTGGACCTTGGCTTCATAGTTTCTTGTATGTGCTAATAGGAATAAGGAGTTTTCTGCTGTTGCAAAGTTCTATAGAAATATAACTAGCAAAAAAGGAGACTGCAATTCTCAGAGAAAGTGATCAGGGACCATGCCTTACTCTGCTTCAGAAAACACTATCCAGATAATACCATCTAGTGCAAAGCCCCTTGAGCCAATCAGAAAGCAGCAATTTATTATTATCACTCCCCCCCAATAAAAATAATTAAGGCTTTTCTCCCTGCTTTTAAGGTAAAAATCTAAATGCCTGGCTCACAATGACTATCCTGCTGGACTTAGCTCCTGCCTGTCCTTCCAGCCTCACCTCTTCACGGTGCTCTGGGCACCTGCACCTACCAATAGTTCTGGAACATACCACGCTTTCCTTTCACTGTGCCACATGGTCCCACTGCAGCATCAGCCTTGTAAACACTTGTAAGGATGGCTTTTCTTTTTTTTCTTCTCCAGAATACTTTTTGGACTCTTCTCCTCTACTTTCCTCCTCTGTCCTTTTACAGTGGACTCTGAGAGCTCCTTAAAGACCTTTTTTAATACTACTAGTGTGTAGGATAGTGGCTAGCACATATTAGGTACTTAAATGTTGAATGAATGAACACTTTGCTACAGAGAGTAAATATTGCTATTTTCAGTAAGATGTGTACCAGACAAAAATCTTTCACAGACTTTAAAATTCCAAATGCCTTGAAAGGGTAGACAAAAGAACAAGAAAATACTTAAAAATTTTAAGAACACATTTCTATCCTGTTTTATCATTAACAAAAGACTTTAGTAAACTGAGGATATAAGAGTTCAGCTACACACACACTAAAAGCTCTTTATAATGTGTATTAAAACATTTTATCCTTAGGGCTTTAGCAACCTAATGCAGTTATATTCTTTGCAACTTCTGGAAACACCTCATCAATAAATTTCAAGGTTAAACCATCCAGTTCCCAGGAATTCTGCTTTTAAAAAAATGACCTAATTAAACCACAACTTACTTCAAAATTCAGAGAAAACTTTCTTTGGTACTAATAAAATTGACACAAGTGACAACATGACAAAAATGAAGAGTAGTGGGTAACAGGATGTATTCGTTAGTTTATGGTTTAAAAGGTATGTATGCTCTGCAATTTCAATATATTTGGTAAAGAATATAGATGTTATCTAAAATTCAAGTTAATAATGTTTTATAATACTTTCTCCTAAAGATTTACTACTGAGTTTTCATATGTGAGAATTAATTACCTATAAAATAACTTAAATTTATACCTCTAGATGATAATGTAAGAACAAACTCTTAAATACGTTTTAAATAAGTCTTTTATAGAATAAGATCAGATTACATGTAAATTCAAATTGGTCAAGCCTCCATAATGTCTAGCACACAGCTTAGCTATTTTTTTGTTAATTCTAAAATTATAAAAGTTTATATATTCTACTCTTCTATTTTAAGTCATTGATATATATCGATATATTTACTTATGCAAAGCTGTAAAATCTTCGAAGGATTAAATATATGAACTTTGTGTTCTATTACTAAGTTTAATAACTGAGTTTTAAAAACTCTAACCTAAATTTTGTCTTTTGCAATTTACTTTGTTCCCTTTTGTCCTCCTGTATAGAGAGATACTCACTCACTACAGCCTTAGAACACCACTTTACCGTAAGGATCACTGCCCTGGGCTTACGGGCCTTCTGTGAACAGCAGTTTGCTATCCTTCATTTCAGGGTGCTTTGCCTTGTCTAAATTTGTGTTAAATGGATACTTACCTTTTCCAAAATAACCTGTAGATCTTCAGCTCCTGTATAATGTGGATCTAGAATCAGAAATTTTATCTGCCCTGTTATCTCATTCCATGTAACTCCGAGTATTGTGTGGGCCAAAACTCCTCCCCCTGTAGAAGAAATATGAAATACAAAAGAGGGTATAAACCAATCTCAACTGCCTATTCAATTTAAATTTTTTTTTTTTTTTTGAGACAGAGTCTCACTTTGTTGCCCAGGCTAGAGTGAGTGCCGTGGCGTCAGCCTAGCTCACAGCAACCTCAAACTTCTGGGCTCAAGCAATCCTATTGCCTCAGCCTCCCGAGTAGCTGGGACTACAGGCATGTGCCACCATGCCTGGCTAATTTTCTCCATATATATTAGTTGGCCAATTAATTTCTTTCTATTTATAGTAGAGATGGGGTCTTGCTCTTGCTCAGGCTGGTTTTGAACTCCTGACCTCGAGCAATCCGCCCGCCTAGGCCTCCCAGTGTGCTAGGATTACAGGTGTGAACCACTGTGCCCGGCCTTCAATTTTAATTTTAAAAGACTGATTACTTTGCCTATTAACTGATCTAAAACAGCATTAAATTGACTACCCTATACTGTAAAAGACCATAATGTCAAATATACTCTGAAAAGATAAAATTATATCTTTAATACATAAATGATAAATCATATCTGTAATCATATAAAGTTTATATTCTACTGCCAAATCCATAGAATTACCTAAACCGGATTTAGAAAGGGCCATATAGGGTCCAAACTCCTCCCAACAGAGTAGCAATCACTGTGGTCCTGCTCTCAGCACATGGTCCAGCTGCCTCTGCTCTGAGTGATACAGCCCATCTACTCATGAAGTTTTCTGATACCCTGCTGACATCAGCCCACCTCTATTTCTTATGCACTAGTCTTAGCTTGCCTTCTGCCATCAAAGGACAAGTCTTGTTCTTCATAGAACTAAACATCTTTGGATCAGCTAATCTCATTTTATAAATAAAGTCCAGAGAGAATACATAATTTGCACAATGTCACACAGCCAGCCAAGTTAGTGACAGAGCCATGACTTAATGATTCTCAGTTTAGTGACCATCTCCATTTTTAAATACTGCTCTTAGCTTTTTAAATGTTTAAACACACTTAGGATTTCTCTTCTTAGTCTTTACTTCTTCTGGTTACTAGAACATTTTATGTTCAAGTCACCTTGGAATTTTTTTTAAATATCCAGAGATCAATATGTGCAGTATAAAAGTTAATTTTAAAATGTTTAAAATGACTGATTTTATGCAACATTAAATATTTATATTGGTGGCAAGTTTTACATACTCTCCTACCAAAAGTGCGCAAGATGTCCAAAACACCTTACCGATCATAATCGGCGTTCCTTCAGTCTGGAAATGATTAGCCAGTTCTCTTCCTTGAGAGGCCATCTCTGAACCTTGGCTAGAAAGAAACCATTTTCAATCAGATGAACTACTTCCAACACAAAGGTCAAATAATAGGCTGACAGCCAATTTGTTCTTTTTCTTTCTTGGTTTGTTATTGAAAAAAATAAATAAATGTAAGTAAATAAAATTAAGTGGTAGAAAACTGACTTAAAGAGAAATTTAAAGTAATATAAACTCTCTAAATATTAAAAGCCACTAACTGTGCTAGGAAAGCAGCTAAAAGATCTTGATTTTCTGCTTCTGGAACTGCGTAAAGAAAGTTCTAGATTTTTAACATGAGATTGAAACTCTCAAGATGAGGTCGCCTTGATGCCCAGGGGGCTCTTATGGGTGAACTTAATTACCAGAAGAATGAGTTTTAAGTCCTGGGTTCTTTTCTTGCTCCCAGACTTCTGAGTCTTTGTTTCCTTATCTTTAAATTGGGACCAATTCCTGACCTGTCTACATGCCAAGAGATTCTAGGACTAAAATACATGTCTGTGAAGCCAGGGTGAAAACTGCAAAATGTTTTCAAGTACAGCATATTATTTTTTAAGGAATATTTGAATGTACTATACAATTTCTTCTTCAAGAAGAGAAAGAAAGATGGACTGATAAGGGAGGTATTTTGGGGGGAAGGTTCCAGGTGGTGCTAAACTTTAGTTCTTGTTTAGTGAGGCATGTATAATAATGTTTTAATGTACCAAACCTTTCACTTTTTAAAAGTTCTTTACTCTTTAATCTGTCATTTGTTAGCATTGATTTCCATAGCCTTTCAGTACTTGGACAATAAGAATAATGCTACTATAGTTATCAATAGAAAAGGTATTTTAAAACATAAGCTCATAAAATAAGGAGTAAACTAGTTATGGTCATAGAAAATGGTATTTTTACATTTTCTCATATTTTAATATTAGGATTATGTTAAGATATATTGGAAAGATAAAATGAGTACGTTATTAGGACACATTATTGAATCTATTAATATCTTAGAAAGAAAAAGAGCAGGAGGTATTCAAAAAGGTCAATCGTAGATCAACATTTGATTTTCTTCTTTGAAGACTTTAAAGACTTGAGTATTAAAAAACTAGACTTTCTATAACTTCACTTAAAGCTAACGTATTTCTAAGTTTTCTTCTTCTAGGCTAAAATTAGGCCTAGACAATGCAAGTATATATCACAAAGTCTATTTATAAACTTAAAAGTCTTCTAAAAAATAACCAAAAAAAATTTAGGGTTAAAAAAATGACATTTATAAAGCAATGAGGTAATATGAGGAAGAAAAAGGAGTGAAAATAAATGAGAAAAGTGACCATTTTTCTATTATTTTAATAAAAATGACAACTGTCACTTTGAAATGATTTATCTAATTTCTTAAAGTATCCTTACCTGACAAACAGTATTTTTGAAGTTACACCAATCAGTTGGTTTAGTACCAGCTGCACCTCAATAGATCCAATCCATTGCCGTGATCCGACAAATGTTGCTGGTTTATCACCGGCATCAACTAGAGCCTTTATGTATTTAAAAATATAAAAAAAAATCCATACACAAGACAGCTATTAAAAATTACATTTAGGGCATTTTCCCTGATTACCAATACAAGGATACTTTTTCTTTTCAAAACAGAAAAAGTCTGAGCCGTGAGGTAACAATAATTATTAATGGTATATTAAGAGCTAATGAAATGTAGTTGATTATAATTTAAAATGGCATGTTCTGTACCTGCTGGATTTCTCTGTGTGTCGGAATGGACCGCTCTGTGTATCCCTGGTGTTTGAACCAAGAGCAGATCGTCTGCAGAGATCGATAAGCACAGCCCCAGCCGTTGTCATCTATCCGCTCCTGCATGTAATGATGGTAGCCATATGTGCCCTGGACCACATAAATCTATACAAAGAGAAGAAATACAGTAACATATTAACTTAAGATAGAAGTAGATATTCTGTATATACAACTGAGTCGGGTTTACTGTTCTCAGAGCTAGACTGCTGCTTCAGTTCCTTACAAAAATGCCTTAACAGAACTACAGTTTCATGTTATACCCTTGGGGCTTTTTATTCAGGGTCTAAAGTCCTTACTAAGGGATCCAGCAAGACCTGCCTTCTGGCTGCTTCTCCAACTTCATCTCCTACACTTTTCCCTGTTGCTTACTCCGCTTTCAGTTCAAACATACCAGGGGCAATCTGACCTTAAAGCCTTATGGTTCTCTTGGCCTGGAACTCTCTTTTTCCAAGTAATTGTACAGCTTGCACCCTTACTTCACCCTGGGCTCTGTTCAGATGTAGGAGGCCTTCCCTGAGCATCCAATATACAAACGGCATGCCCACTCTTTCACCACCCACCCCCTGCCTTGGCTATCATCTCTCCTTGCTTTATTTTATTTTTCAAAGCACTTATCTCTATTTGACATTGAATTATTAGCATTTTTAAAATATCTGCCTGTCTATACTAATTTTTGAGCTCAGTGAGGCATTTCTGGGTAAGCTTCTTCAAGAGGCCTGACACACAGGTGATATAAATGTTGATGAATAAATAATGACTGAATGAAGGACTAAAGGAATGAACAAACAGATATAGGATCCATATAATGGGACATAGGAAGAATGTTTCTGCAATTTTGTAAACCTGCCATTGATTATAGCCCAGGTATGTTACTTAATGACTCTAAAATGTCAATATCATATAAATTATTACTTGTGGTATAATGCTAAGAACGCACAGGTCTTTTTGTATAAACTGGTATTATTTTCTAAAAATTAGGTGAGATGAGTCATGGGCAAAGATAGAATCCTCACCCCCAATTATAGAATATATATTCTGTTCTAGCATAGATAGAAAATTTGTAACTCAACCATGTGGCAGGCTAAAAATGCCCCCCCCAAAGATATTTACATTCTAATCCCTAGAACTTATGAATGCTACCTTCTATGGCAAAACAAAATAAAACAAAAAGGTATTCATAGATGTGATTATAAATTAAGGATCTTAAGAACATGGGGAGATTATTCTGGACCATCCAGGTGAGCCCCTAAATGTAATCACGTGTCTTCTTTTTTTTTTTTTTTAAGTCACCATCTGCAAGTAATATGCATTCATAGAGAGGCAAAGGGAAATTTGACACAGAGGAGGAGAAGGTAAAGGGACTGAGGAGACATAGATTAGAGTGATGGTGCCACAAAGCAAACAATGCTGGAAGCCACAAAGCTCCTGGACACTCAGAAGGTACTGAATAAATGTCATGAAAAGATAGCCAACACATTTTCTCTCTCTTGGGAATCTGAATTGAGAAGTGCAGGGTGAACCGGGGTTACTTCAGGGATACATGTAGGTCAGTAAGAAAGGATCTCATGGTAGTCAAGAATAGGAATACCTAGTACAGCTGGGCCTCTTAGAAACTAGGCAGCCCTGCAATGGGCAGCTCTCTCAGTCTCTCTCAAGGCCCACGTGGACTCTTTGGGC
>VSMD01033707.1:0-11881 GCA_008750895.1 Mirza zaza
AGGCCGGGCGCAGGAGCTCACGCCTGTAATCCTAGCACGCTGGGAGGCCGAGGCGAGCGGATCGTTTGAGTTCAGGAGTTCGAAACCAGCCTGGGCAAGAGCGAGACCCCATCTCTACTATAAATAGAAAGAAATTAATTGGCCAACTAATATATACAGAAAAAATTAGCCGGACATGGTGGCGCATGCCTGTAGTCCCAGCTACTTGGGAGGCTGAGGCAGAAGGATTGCTTGAGCCCAGGAGTTTGAGGTTGCTGTGAGCTAGGCTGATGCCACGGCACTCACTCTAGCCTGGGCAACAAAGTGAGACTCTGTCTCAAAAAAAAAAAAAAAAAAAAAGACAGCTCGTGGCATTCCAAGCCAGAGAAGGCAGTGAAGCACCTCCCAAACCTGCAGGGTGCAAATGAGGGCCGCACAGAGCACACAGCTCACACCCGAGCGTGCTGCCTCAGCCAGTGCGTGAATGAGGTGACCCGCTTCCTGTCCACGTGCGAGGGCGTTAACACCCTGGTGCGACCGGCTGCTCAGCCACCTGGCCAACTGCATGCCCGGATCAATGCCGTGGTGACCTACCCTGGGCAGCTGCACCCCGCCTTGCAGGCGCCGCCCCCCCCCCCCATCTGGCGGCCCCCAGCACGCCCTCTCCTGGGGGCGCACCCTGCAAGAAGTTGGGCAGCCAGGCTGGGGAGGCGGTCTGCGGCCTCCAGGTGGGACCGGCTCCTGCTGGCCAGTTTGCCTTCCTCATCCCAACGGGGCTTCCGGCACAGTGGCATGGTCATCCCCGTGTACACAAGCAACAGTGGGACCTCCGTGGGCCCCAACGCAATGTTGCCTTCCAGCGGCCCCTCACTCTCCGCGGACTCCCCGTGGAGGCCATGGCAGAACTGAGAGGTTCAGGCCGCCCCTCCCCTTAAATTCCCCAACCCATCTCTCTTCCCTCCGGACACTAAACAGGAAACTGGATACTGGGAGAGAAGAGGACTTTTGTGATTAAGTGCTTACTTTGCGGTTTTTTGTTTTATTTCTAAAAAGTTACTTTTTTGTAGAGAGCTGTATTAAGTGACTGACCATGCACTGTATTTGTATATATTTTATATGTTCATATTTGATTGTGTCTTTTATAATACAAAGTTCAGATAACATTTCGGTTTTTTATACCAGATTTCTTTTTTATGTGATGCCAAAGATGTTTGAAAATGCTCTTAAAATATCTTCCTTTCGGGCCGGATCGCTCAAGGTCAGGAGTTCAAGACCAGCCTGAGCAAGAGCGAGACCCGTCTCCACTAAAAATAAAAAAAATTAATTGACCAACTAAAAATATATAGAAAAAATTAGCTGGGCATGGTGGTGCATGCCTGTAGTCCCAGCTACTCGGGAGGCTGAGGCAGAAGGATTGCTTGAGCCCAGGAGTTTGAGGTTACTGTGAGCTAGCCTGATGCCACTGCACTCTAGCCCAGGTGACAGAGTGAGACTCTGTCTCAAAAAAAAAAAAAATAAAAATAAAAAAATTCTTCCTTTTGATATGAAAAAAGTGGAAAAAAAAACACATGAAAAACCTTCTTGACATTGATGTTAGTAATGGATTTTTTAAATACAACAGCAAAAGTGTGAAAACAAAAGCAAATATAAAGAAGTTGGACTACATCAAATTAAAAAGCTTCCATACAGCAAAGAAAACAGTGAAATAAGAATAATTATAGGACTGGAGAAAATACTGCAAACCATGTATCTGATATGGTTTGCAAGGTTAATAAACAAATTATATTAGAAACATATAAATCAAAGACAAAAATAATAATAATGAATGTTAATAACCAATTGAAAAATAGGCATAAGACTGAATAGATTTTTTTCCCAATGAAGACAAATAAGTGGCCAACAGGTAAATGAAAATGTGCTCAACATCACCAATTATTAGGGAATTACAAATCAAAATCATGATATCACTTCATTCATACCTGTTAGGAAGGATATCTACTATCAAAAAGAAAAGGTAACAAGTTTTGACAAGGATATGAAGAAAAATAAATCCTACACCCTATTGGTGAGTTGGAAATTGGTAGATTACTATAAAAACAAGTATGAAGGATCTCTAAAAGTTAAAATAAATAGAACTACCATACAATTCAGCAATCCCACTTCTGTATATATAACCAAAAGAAATAAAATTAGTATCTCAAATAAATATATGCACTACCATGTTCATTGCAGCTTTATTCATAATTGGCAAAAAATGAAAACAACCTAAATGTGTGTGAATGCTAAATAAACAAAAAAAATGGTATATATAGACAACAGAATGTTATTCAGTTATAAAAAATATTATTCAACCATGTCAACAACATAAAGGGACCTGGAGGACATTATGCTAACTGAAGTAAAGCAGATAAAGAAAAATACTGCATGATCTCACCTATGGAGGAAACTAAAAAAGTTGTAATCATTGAAAAACAAAGTACAAAAGTGGTTGCCAGGGCCTGAGGTGGGGAAAAATTGGGAGAAGTTACTCAAAGGGTATAAACTTCAGTTATAATATAAGTTGTGTAGATCTAATGTATAACATTGTGACTATAGCTAATAATAAAGTTTTGTATCTTAAAATTTGCTGAGAGTAGACCCTAAGTGTTCTTATCTCCAAAAAAAGTAACTGTGAAGTAATAAATGTGCTCATTAATTTGATTATATTAATCATTTCACAATATGTACACAAATCAAATCATTACATTATATATAATTATATAGTTATACAACTTATTTGTGAAGAAAATCCATGTTACACAAACATATACTACACACATTTATGTATGTATGGATATATATGTACACACACACACACATATATATATGAATGATGCAGTCCCAGTAAGCTTCATACTAAACAAGAGAAAATTACAAAATGATAGTTATTAAAAAATATTAATAACTTAAGAATTGGGAGTTTAATATAAGCTCAGCAGTGTTCAAGCTGCCCAGTAACATAATACTATTAAGAAATGTAGGCCGGGCGCGGTGGCTCATGCCTGTAATCCTAGCACTCTGGGAGGCCGAGGTGGGTGGATTGCTCAAGGTCAGGAGTTGGAAACCAGCCTGAGCAAGAGCGAGATCCTGTCTCTACTGTAAATAGAAAGAAATTAATTGGTCAACTAATATATATAGAAAAAATTAGCCGGGCATGGTGGCACATGCCTGTAGTCCCAACTACCCGGGAGGCTGAAGCAGTAGGATTGCTTGAGCCCAGGAGTTTGAGGTTGCTGTGAACTAGGCTGACGCCATGGCACTCACTCTAGCCTGGGCAACAAAGCGAGACTGTTTCAAAAAAAAAAAAAAAAAGGAAATGTAGGGAATAGATACATGCAATTATATTAAAGCTGAGGAATTTAGGCATATAGAGTTTAAATTATTAATCAGGGTTCACACACTAAAAACACTTTTGAAGTAAAATAACATTAGATTTTATTATATTTATGGAGATAATGTTCTGATAATATTACTAAGTATGAATTTCTGTAGAGTTATATTTAATACTTCCATAGGATAAAAAGCCATAAAACAGAAAACACACAACATCTGCTTGTGGTGTTCCTGGGATTTCTGAACCAAATATCAATAACACCACTACACTCACATTTCAGATATGATGCAAAACGAGAAATTAAAAATGGTTTAACGTAGAATTCCTCAAAAATGCATAGATATTCCCATGTCATGAAAAGCAATGAAAGAGCAGTCAGGTCCTGCAGACCCTTATAAACCATGAACAGGATGTTGGTTTTCACTATGACCTCAAAGGAAGATCAATGAAGGGGAAGTAAAGTTCTTAGATAACTTAAAAACAAGAGATAGAGGCCGGACATGGTGGCTCATGTCTGTAATCCTAGCACTCTGGGACGCATGAGAATTGCTTGACCTCAAGGCATTCAAGACCAGCCTGAGCAAGAGTGAGACCCCCTCTACTAAAAATAGAAAAAATTAGCGGGGCATGGTGGCATGTGCCTGTAGTCCCTGCTACTTGGGAGGCTGAGCCCACGAGTTGGAGGTTGGCTACTAGGCTGATGCCACGGCACTCTAGCCCGGGCAACAGAGCAAGACTCTGTCTTAAAACAAACAAAGGGATAGAGATGCCCCTAATGTGGTATCAACAGAAGAAAACCCAGGCTTCTCAGAAACCATTTATATTGAAGCAGAGTTCCCCAAACCGCATTTTAAGGTCTCCCTTCCTCCTTGAATTTTTGATCTCTCACCTGTGTCATCTGCTTCATTCACTCCCACCTACCTGGGTGTTCTGCTACTTTGTCAGGCCTCTTCACATTCCAGGGCTCTTGCGTTTGCTCCAGACAGGTGATCAGGTCTGGCTTAGAGGCTGCAAGACCTGTTTTAATAAAAAGAATGTAACATGACTCTTGCTGGAATTCTGCAATTACCAACTCAGTACTGTGCTCAGTAGAAAAAAAAGAACATTATAGAAGATTTTAGATAATTAATTCCAAAGTACCATTTCCTGATAAACTTTTGAATATTTAGGAAGTACTTAAAATTTGTGCATCCTTAGCTCTATTACCCAGTACTATGAATCAAAAATTGATAGTGGAAATTGAGTTTTAAGTTGTGAACAACAATACTTTATGCCACTAGATTTCTAGGATTACCACTAATCTACAGTGAAGGATACAGATCAGCTCAAAAAAAGGTAAGATTAATATCAAGATAAATCTTGAAGATATTTTCTACTCCAACAAATTCCCCAGTTTTCCCTGGAAATAAGGATCTGAAACGCATTAATCATATAAAGCAGAATATCCCAGAAAACAAAGGAAGGATATGAAAACCTTAGTGTGGAATAGAAATTATGTACTGAAGTTATCCTCACCCAGAGAGACCAGGTTTCTGTAGTTCTCTAACATCACATCCCTATACAAATTCCACTGAGCAGGGTTAAGGCATGCCCACTCTTCTGGAGAAAATTCTATGGTCACATCCCTGAATGTCAACAGTTCCTGAAAGAAAAGCACAAGATTTACAAAATGGCCATGGAAACAGATCTTAATGTGACTCCAGGTGAAATGAAATAGGAAAGAGTACAGGTTCTCACACATGAGTGACTGTTATTATTTGAAAAGACAATTTTTAACACAGAAATATTCTCTAATGTAGTCTGTAACTCTGAAGAAACAGGATGACATAAGATCCACAAAACCACTGTAGATACTATAGTTTTCTGGAAGATACAGTATAAAATACATTTTTGAATGCTACAGTTACATCATACAGGACTAGTTGTATATATAGTTCAGATGGAAAAATTATGCTGAGAGTTAAGTGGTACTTCTTGAACTTTGGTGTGTACTACAATGAACTGGACATCTTGTTGAAATGCAGATTTTCATTCAGGAGATCTGGGGTGAAGCCTGAATTTGTAACAAGCTCACCAGTCATGTCAATGCTTCTGGCCCAAGGGGAATGTTTCTCAAACACCCAGTAAGTGGCAGACTCTAGCTTTAGCTCAGTTCATCTGATCAGGAAACAAAGATGAGAGACTTCATTTTCTAAAACTATATGCAGGGCGACTTCTGGGGCCCCCCCTCTCTTGGGGCCCCAGAACCTTGTCCACAAAAAAAAAAAAAGAAAGAAAACTATATGCAGGCCGGGCGCGGTGGCTCAAGCCTGTAATCCTAGCTCTTTGGGAGGCCGAGGTGGGCGGATCGTTTGAGCTCAGGAGTTCGAGACCAGCCTGAGCAAGAGTGAGACCCCATCTCTACTATAAATGGAAAGAAATTAATTGGCCAACTAATATATATAGAAAAAATAATTAGCCGGGCATGGTGGTGCATGCCTGTAGTCCCAGTTGCTTGGGAGGCTGAGGCAGCAGGATTGCTTGAGCCCAGGAGTTTGAGGTTCCTGTGAGCTAGGCTGACGCCACGGCACTCACTCTAGCCTGGGCAATAAAGTGAGACTCTGTCTCAAAAAAAAAAAAAAAAAAAAACTATATGCAAAGGGAATCTAAGAAGAAAAGGGAACTTCCACATTAAATGTGATGGTTTATGTACATCATAAACCATCTTGTTAAATCTTCATGAGGTACCTATTAAAATGAAGAGAAAAGTAATTAAATCTACAGTGAAAAAATAATTTGTCAGAGAGAACCTTAACCAAGGGAAGAAAATTAACATCAACTGTCATAGGACAAATTATTACCAGATGCCAATGCACAAAGACATCACTGCTGGGATATTGTTGGCCAAAGAAAAAAGTAAATTATAACCTGAATTTCATCATGAAGAAACATCAGCTTTATACAAAGTTCAAGCTACAGCTAACTCTCATGATCTATAATCTCTAATAGTGTATTTAAATAATCTTTCTTCAGGATTCTAGAGAGCAAATCCCTTCTAATTATTCTCCTTCTCAGAACTTTCTGAGTTATTCCGGACAATTATTGTCTGTTTTATTAATCTTGCTCTGAACAGAACTGATGGAACATCCGGACAGAACCTAAACATGTTCCCTTTCTTCACTGATATCCTAGGGACTGAACTCATCTCCAATAGGAACCTTGGGCATCCAGAATCTGCTTCCAAGGTGTTCAAAACACACAAAGGGAATATTTTTTAATATTAAAGATCATAAATGTATGGTGAGAACTATTCATGGTATAAATAAGCCTGGATGAAGAGAATAGAGAGAAGGCTCTTATATATAAGAAAAAAGAATTTTTCAGAGCCTCTTGACTATCATTAAGGAAAAAAAAAAATAGTTGAAACAAACTCATTAAGTAGGAACACCAAAGGAAAGAAGTAAAGGTTTGCAGAGTCTAAACTCATAACATTCCAATAGGAAAAGTGAACACAGCCCTCAGCTGGGACGTAATTACTTCAGAAGCAGCCATTTCTTCTTCTTCCTCCTCCTCTGAAATTCCTCCTTAGGTAAAATGACCTGAACAAATCATACTGCCATCCTGGTAATATGCCTTTCAAGGTATCAGCACAATCCCTTCTACTGCGATCACCACACACACAGGCAGACAGACCCTGAAGTGCAAAAAAAGTCCACCTTCCCTGTCCTTTATTACAGGAGAGTCAAGAACTTCTACATGGAGAGCAAAATGTGAGTTTCTTCCTTCCTGCCCTCAGGTACTCTTCCCTGCCACAGTCACCAGCAATTTCTGCTACAGCAATGAAAATCTGGACCACACTGAGCTGCCCCTACAAAATCTAAGCAAAGAAGGCCCTATGATCTTCCAGGAACAAAGTCTGAATTCAAGTCTCATAAATATAGCTCAGAGCCCTTGTTCTTGACCCTAGCCTCACCTTAGAATCACATGAGGCACTTAAAACCACATGGATGCTCCCACCCAGACCAATAGACAGATTCAGCACAAAGGGCACAGGTGATGGTGTTTCAAACTGGCCATGTAATTCCAATGGAAAACCTGGACTGAGAATCTCTTAGAATGTGCACATAAAGCATTTGCTAATCTTGGCCCCACTCTAAGTAATGTGATTCTGCAGGTGTGGAAAGAGTCCATGAACTGGCTCCTTTAAAAAGTCCTCTGTTCGTGCTGATGTTGCTTCCACTACACCTGTAATCACTAGCACTCAGAGAAAGCCGGCACCGCACACAGAAGGCCCTACACCCAACACTCTTATCATAACAAAACTACTTTGGGTCCAAAATGAAGACCACCAATCACCATCCTGAAACATGGCATTGTCTTTAAAGTTTACAGAGGCTGGAGAAGGCAGCAGTGTCTGAGTTAGTCCATATTTGGAAAATGACATGTGCACATGCATTAATGCTACGTTTACTGAGCATATATGCTCCAATATGTAACAGTGCAGCATGCCAGGAAACTCAGTTTATGAATTCACCCTCATAACACCCTAGGAGGTGAATACTAAATGTCCCATAATTCCCAGGATTTAGATGAAGGGCCCACACTATTTCTTCTTTTGTTTATCAATTATTGATTTTTAAAAGAAAATGTATAAAATACAAGCTGAATATAGACAGATGAGAGGGATACATGAAGCAAGGGTGGAGTAAAGTTCAGAGAAATTTTTCATTGTTTGTTTATATTTACTTTCTTTTAACTTGTAGAGCAACTACTAAATCTAAACAAATGGAAAACAGATTGCTGGGTGGAATGTCTCCAGAAACATAGGCTTGAATAAAAAAGAAATGAAGGCCCCAAAATAATAATCTCTTCCTCTCATTTATCTGCTTTTAGGTTTGGAGAAATTGTGAGCACCAGCTCTAGAGAGACAGCAGGAGAAGCCATCCAATATCCTGATCTCCTCTAATAAGTTCTGTTCAGGGAGATTCCAGAGTGGGGTGAGACCTGGACCAGCCTCAGAAGAGGATAAATCTAGGCAGGGCTGGGGCAGGGAAGGGGCCCCAGTCTTCTCATCTCTCTACGCCCCTGGGGTATATTCAGTTCTGTCTTCCCTAACTTGCTCAAGACAAACTTGACTCCTACAGTTTGTATAATTTTAATCAATTTACACCACTTTCTGGTATATTCTATGACATATAATAACTAGCAATTTAATCAAATTCCTTACGGTGTTCTAGGACAATTATATTAGAAGCTAGATATTTATTCTCAACAAGGTAAAAGCAATAGAAATAACAATAAAAACAACAATTCTTCTGTCCATAAGTAACCCTTCAGGCAGTCACATCAGAACTCAAGACGACATAAGGGAAGTGGCCCAAATGAAGCCAAAGTCCCCTGTACATCATCTCCCTTCTTTGTACCAACCACATGATGCTGAATTTAACCATTTTTCCATTTGCTCCAGGGTGAAAGTTCCTGGATAGTAGGGATTATAATTGCTTCATCTGTTTTTCTAATGGCCATATGAAATGGAAGAAAGTGGTTTATCTGTTAGTGTCTCCAGACCTCCTCATCGTTATTTACCCAAGTACCAGGAAACTGAAGCAACTCCCATCTGTGTTCCAACAAATGAAATTTCTCATGTCAGGAGAGAAACAAACCTTGGGCGACTCATTCCTGTTCCTCTGAGATGGAAGCAGAGTCAGCCTGAACCTAGCCTGCACAGGACATCCCCAGATGTCTTAAATACTCCCAGGTGCTGGTGAGGGTGTCCCCAGTGAGCCTGGGCTGATGTCCCCATGGTGATTCAGTCAGAGAGACTCATGGTGACTCTATGGGGCCAGGATAGAAAATGGACTGCCCTGGTGTAGCAGCCACCCCTGAATCCATATTACCTGACTCTGATCAGCTAGCTCTTGAATATGAGGAAGGACAAGGATACTCTAGTCCAGTAACAGTGTGCAGGCAGGTATGGTTGTGGTCATCGGTCTGAATATTTTGTGGCCCTAAACTCTCTCACTGCTAAGGTGCTTGTTTACACTTATTGATTCTGTCACCAGATTATGTTTACACCAAGAGCCTCTCACATCTGCGGCAGGTCACTGGACAAGATCTGGAAAACGTGGAGGGCCATACTTCAAAAGAGGGGATTTACAAAGTCTATGTTGATCTCTCATGATGCAGAAAATGTCTTCCCAGAGTTTTCTGTATATCCTCAGCCTGGTTCTGTCCAGTGAATCCCAAGTGGAAGCTAGGTCTGAAGAGCAGATTCTAGGTGGGATTAAACTGGCTTTGTATTCCTGAGTGTTACACTGAGGGGAGGGAAATTGGAGGAAAGACTCCCACAAGGAGGCTGTTCCAACACATCCTGAAGAACCCCAGGACTTGGATTCAGAATCTGAAGCTGCAGATTTAGGTGTTGGAAGGACTAGGAAGTCCAGGAAACCCTTGCACAGTTGTGGGCATTTGGGAAACAGGAGGGAGAAGTTGAGATTCTTAGAACTACTCAAAGCACATGTGTGAGCCTGGCTGGTTTTTGGATCCCATGGTCACTGAAGCAGTGTCAGGTCTAATAATGCCAGGGACATTGAAAGACAGAGCTGGAACAACTCATTGCCCCCCTGTGAGGTTATTTTTGTAAACATATGGTGAAGCTGCTTTAGAAGGGACTGTAGGTCCCAAATAGGCAAAGAGACCATTCTGCCTACAGACTTGAAGGCAACTGGAACTTTTCTCAACAATTTTGGCTTATAACTGGAAGCCAGAATTGGAAAGGGCCCTCTAGAGTGACTCTAGGTAGTCACCGTCTATGTTTATATCATGTCTGATAACTCTGGACAGAGTCTGGAATTACAATGAAAAAAAAAAAAAATTATCTCCAGCCCCAAAAGAACTCTCCACAATGGTAGAACAAAAAGAAAACTGTTTTATTACATAATTAAACCAGAATGTGAATTTCACCACAGGCAATCTGCTAAGAGGATGCAAAAACAGAAAGAAAGGTCACTATAATTAGTCCTCAAGTTGCAATGGAGCAGGAATCCCTCTTAAGGACTTGAAGAGTCCCACAAGAATGGAAATAAAGGCAAAAAAAGTCCTTTCACCTTTCAAGGTTTCTAGCTAGCCCTGAAAAGTGAATGGGCAACCTGATGAGCAAATGAGAGTAATCACAATAGTCCTCCAAGCGAGCCAGAGTCATAAGGTGCATTAGTTCCCTATGGAAACTAAAAGATAACACCCTAACATATGTTCTTAAGTTGTTTATCAGAAACACTTACCAAATGGAAAATGCAGATGGGAACAGAATAATTGAATTCTGACTGCAGCTCTTTGTTCTAAATTCTTCCTGAAGGGCCTGGAGAGAGTCACACTCACTTTACATCCCTTTCCACTAATCAAAGACTCTTTGAATCCACCTATGGTCCATAAGCCCTGCTTCAAGATATCCCACCTTCTTTGGTCCAAACAAATGTATAACCTTCATGTATTGATTTGTAATTTTGCCTGATACTTCTGCTTTCCTGAAATATACCCATGTATTTAAAAACCCTTGCTTGTGAGCCACTGGGGAGTTTGGGGTCTAAGTGTTAGCTGCCCACTCTTCTTGCATGACATTATGCAATGACACGTCTCTTTCTCCCACTGAAACTCTCTGCATCAGTGTCTGCATTTGCTGTGCTTGGTCAGCAGACCTCGGTTTGGTTTCATAAAAAAGTAGAAGACTTGACAGCACCATTTGTCATATATACTTCAACCTAAATTCACCTGGTGACTGGGGAGGTTATCTGTGTTTTAGCTATATTCAAAGAAAAAGTAAACTTTCCATATCATCATGACAGGAGGTGGTTTTGGAACTTGGAGCCATGTGCCTGCTAAGTTCCTACTCTCCACCAGAAACTATGGGATAGGGTCCTCTGTTCTTTGCTATTTACATTTCAAAGCAATGGTTTAAACGTTCTACAGAAAAATACTCCAGAGTCAAAAAGACTGGCAAAGGCCTGGAGCCCTGGCTCAGGCCTATAATCCTAGCACTCTGGGAGGCCAAGGCAGGAGGATCGCTCAAGGTCAGGAGTTTGAGACCAGCCTGAGCAAGAGCAAGACCCCATCTCTACTTAAAATAGAAAGAAAATTAATTGGCCAACTAAAAATATATAGAAAAAATCACCAGGCATGCTGGCACATGCCTATAGTCCCAGCTACTTGGGAGGCTGAGGCAGGATTGCTTGAGCCCAGGAGTTTGAGGTTGCTGTGAGCTAGACTGATGCCACAGCACTCTAGCCCGGGCAAAGAATCAAGACTCTGTCTCAGGCCGGGCGCGGTGGCTCACGCCTGTAATCCTAGCTCTTTGGGAGGCCGAGGTGGGCGGATCGTTTGAGCTCAGGAGTTCGAGACCAGCCTGAGCAAGAGTGAGACCCCATCTCTACTATAAATGGAAAGAAATTAATTGGCCAACTAATATATATAGAAAAAATAATTAGCCGGGCATGGTGGTGCATGCCTGTAGTCCCAGTTGCTTGGGAGGCTGAGGCAGCAGGATTGCTTGAGCCC
>VSMD01033707.1:11904-22357 GCA_008750895.1 Mirza zaza
CACTGTCTCAAAAAAAAAAAAATAAAAAAAATAAAAGACTCTGTCTCAAAAAAAAAAAAAAAAAATACTGGCAAACGGCCTACTTAGCTGCTAAGATAATTTACATATATTTTGAAGAATATTTTACAATATTCTTTTTTAAAAATGGCTTTTATATATAAAACCAATAAAAATTTAGCAAATGTAATGGAGGCAAAAAGAGATTAGCAGAACTACAATAAATATATTCAGAAGAAAATTTTTAAGTGATACGCAAAACATGTATAATGAAAACATTAAGACTTCAAAAGACACAAAATGACCTGAAGTTATTTGAATAGAATAGTGCAACATCCTCACATACCGATTTTAATACAATCTCAGTTATTTAACACAATAGTCATAAAGTTGACAAAGGCAGTGGCTCCTAAATAAAAAATACGGTAAAAACGGAAGCACACTAAAACCACAGAGAGACATCTACTTTCATCTATCACTTGTCAAAAACTCTACAATTTTCACTGATGTAAAGAAATAGGCAACCATGTATTTCAACTGGGAAGCCAAAATTATATAATCAAAGTGTAGAAAGGAATGTACGATGGCATTAACCCTGGACTCTAGAAACCCAATTCTAGGAATGTACTGTGCAATTAATTTTACCAACATGAAATATTTCTGAGGTTATTCCCTGTGGCTTTACATGTCATAGCGAAATAAGGGAAAGAGGAGCTGTGTCCATTAATAAGGCACAAGTTGAATAGTCTCGTAACACTGAAAACACCCTTTACTAATCAATAAAGGGGTGCAAGGTGAGAACTGTGGTAAGGGCCTAAAATTCTGTAAAGGCACAGACCCAGCTAAAAATAATAATAATCACTGTCCCCCTGTTTGCTTCTTTATAATTGCTATTCTGGAGTCACATAGCAGCTTTTGGTCATAGAGATTCTTAACTTTCTTTGTAGATAACATCACCTTTTTGAAATCTAAAAGTAGTTTCTGAGGTTTTCTAGGCCCTGCATTTAGCGGGTTGGCTGACCCACCCAGACCAGCAGCCCATACTAATACACTGACTCAACTGGAATTATGACCTCAACCCAGAAACTGACTCAACACAAGATGATTTCTACATCCCTATAATTTTGTGCCAAACCTAACCAGGTAACAAACCCAACTATCTAATTTGCCCACCAAAATATCTTTTAAAACTCCATCTCCCAAATTCTTGGGGAGGCAGATGTGAGAAATTCTTCCCATCTCCCCACTTACCATTCTGTAGAATTAAACCCTTTCTCCATTCAAAACCCTGACTGCCTTAATGTATTGGCTCTTCTCTCTTCAGCAGGCAATACAACCTGGTTGGGCAGCAACAACAGCTCATATTAGAACACTCATTAGCCATGAATATGAAAGAGAAATTTCTCTGTGTACCTGTATGGCGCAATGGCCAAGACATATTGTGGAGAGGGGTGGGAAGCATAGTGAAGAAAAATGCCTGTTGAATGATGCTTTTATGTGTAACATAGGGACATTTGATTCAGGTGAATGTTATGCATAATACAGTAAGTTACATTAAAGTAAACTAAATAATAAAGTTAAAGTAAATTAAAAAGCAAACACTAAAATTAAAAGCAAACTGAAATGAATGAAAATAACTATGTACCATATCAACATGACCATGCAGAGAAAAGTTTAGTTTTCATGACTTTAAAGTTCAGTACACTGTGCTTGCTTCAGCAACACATATACTAAAGTGCAGTACACTGATAAGACGTCCTCAGTGGAGTGTATTCCATTTGTACCAGACATTCAAAATGACATAATTTCCAGGTTTTAGAAAGTGCAATATGCAAAACATATTGACATAGAACTCTTCCAATCTGTTTCTATGATGTAGTATTACCTGACATAAAAACCAAATAAAGTCAGCACAAGACAACTTGAAGTTAGTTGCAAGTGTCAAAATAGATACTGAAATCCTAATAAGATTAAATTGAACCCAGAATTTTATTAAAAAATACTGCCTTGTATATATTTATGTGAATACATTATTGAAATGCATATATACTTGAAGATGTAAAGTATATTGCTATATTGAGTTAGTTTAAGAGATGAAAAAGTGATCACTGTTCATGATTATGAACAAAAGCACGTCCAAACATATATCTATTTATATCTACATATAGATATATGATTTCTGTTTATCTATTAATCCATAGAATGGTCAAGAAGGAATATAGTTAAATAAATGGGGGTATCTAATAAAGGATATATTGAAAATGCATGATAAAAGTTAGATTATCACAAAGTGTCCAGACACTTGTACATTCGTTTAGAAAATATAAAATGAGACTATTGCCTCAAATCTTACAGATAATTAAAGAGAATATGGGAGGAGGAAAAAGCTGCAGTTAAGATTATCACCTGACAATAAAGAAGACTATGTCCATTTGTATTGAGAATAAAAGCCCTTTTAAACTAGATACAACATATAAAAAGTATCATTGAAAAGAAGGCTGGTAAACTAGATGATCTCAAAAATAAACATCTCTGTCCTGTTGTAACTAGTTCTATGAACACATTTCTGTGATCTCTACTATTTTTTTATAATCCTCTCCCTCTTATGTTTCAGATTCTCAGTCCAGTAGGGCTTGATGACCAGAACTCGGTAACTTTTAACTAACTACTTGATCTTTTTGGGTTTTTTCCCAGAAATGGCAGAATTTCTGCAAGACAAAGGAGATAAGATTCTGAAGAGTTCTGCAGACTTTCTGCAGAAATTCAAAACTCACCATTCCTCACTAACCTGCTCCAAGGCATGTAGCACCTCATCAACTGTAACACAACCTGTCCCAATGCACACAGGCTCTTGTCAAAAAGCTTGCCCCTTCTGCAAAGTGGAAAGTATGAACAAATAAAAGAGCATGCCTTTATGACTTGCAGGAAAACAAACACAGGAATTATTCTTTTGTAACACAAGGGAAGTTCTCCACACAGTGGCCTTTTTGAGCCCCAAATCTGTAAACATACAATATGTGGTAGTAGGAACTTACACTCAGCAGGCACATAGCTCCAAGTTGCAAAACTACCTCCTGTCATGATGATATGGAAAGTACTTTTTCTTTGAATATAGCTAAAACACAGATAACCTCCCCAGTCACCAGGTGAATTTAGGTTGAAGTATATATGACAAATGGTGCTGTCAAGTCTTCTACTTTTTTATGAAACCAAACCGAGGTCTGCTGACCAAGCACAGCAAATGCAGACACTGACACAGAGAGTGGGAGAAAGAGCTGTAAGTCTCTTTCAGTGGCAGAAAGAGACGTAAGTAGCACACTTTGACTTGGTACACTATTCTAGCCTTGATCACTTTTAAAAAGCTCCTCAATGTTGGAAAACTGCATGTCAAAATTGAGCTTTCCTCTTATGGGTCAAACCCACTTGGAAACACCAGCTAAATTTATGTGTATTACCTATGAAGCTCCATCTTGCAAATGCCTAGTAACTGGACCCACATCACTCAAAATAACCCAAAATTACAATGGCTGAATTGAGTTCTTTTGAAATTCCTGAACTAGTATATTTGCAAGCACAATTGGAAAAAGTAGATTTTAAAACCAGACAAATTTAATGGAAGGCCTACTCTCTTTCTCCTGGCTGGAATCTGACAATAATCAATTTGAAAGTACATTTTTAGAGAGCTGTCCTTTAACTCCCACAGAAAACTCTTTAAATGCTCAAATTGCCTGTTTGACATTGCTGAATGACTTACAAAAGACACAATAATCTTTCCCATGCCCTTCTCAGTCCCTTGGAGAAGAATTAAATAAATAGTATGCCAGCTGAGATTGAATTTCCCAGAGAAGTAAAGTCCTTTAGACTCACTACAAACTTTCTTTTCTCAGTGGATACCTCTAGCTTAGGCAAGAAACATTTATAAGAATGTGATTTGCTTGTTTCAAATTATTTGTATATTCCTGTGACTATTTATGGTGTACAAAAGAAAGAAACTAAAAGAAAAAAATCTTATTTGTTATGACTTGACCTTTTGGAATACCCATTTGTAACCTTTTCAAACCCCCATGGATAGCTTTTGTTTTCCTGTTTTATTGACTCTTTAAATTTTTGTTTTATATTTAGAATGTAATATAAACTCTTTTTGTTGTTGTTTTCTTTGCATAGCCTTCTCTTTTAAGCTAAATGAAACTGTATACTCAAAAAAAGCAAATAGTTTACTAAAACATTTCAAAGACAAACAGCTTTAAATAGTGATTACCCTAATAAATAAGCCCCTCTTCCAAAACACCTTCTTGGTGTAAATGTCAAAAAGAAAAAGTCAAGAAATAGAAATCTTTGCTATTTACAAGATAAAACAAAATTAAGTGCTCTATAATCAAAAGTTCACTTAATTATAACCAATATTTAGGCTATGTAGGTACAAATATATTTATCTGAGGCTTAAGTTCTCTCAATTAAAAACTTCTCAGTCAACTTAATTCCTCTCTTTTAAATACCTGTTAACTATATGTGCTCCTTCTGTCTGTTCCCCCTCTCATTGATGTGATTCTTGCCAAGGATAATGTAAAACATTACTGGTCTCATGGAAAACAAGATCTCAAATTAGTTCCTCTAGGACTTCCATTTACTTCTGTCTTTCCTTCCCCTTGCCATCTTTGACACAACCTGAAGGGTCCTAAAGGAAACTTCTACCAGTAGTAGCCTAAGGACTGCTTAAGGAACACAGAAAAGACACCACAGACTTCTCCTTTTTTGGCAGGATATCCCCTTTTCCTCATGGAACCCCAAGACTTACGGGTAAACAAGTTCCTCACTAGTCTAAAGTTCTTTCACATTTAATTCTGCATTCTATTTGGCTTTTAGATGCATGAAAATGTACATGTGTAAGTTATATATTGTATGTGTCTACATGTATATATACATCTATACATGTGTGTTGTATATGGTCTGTATGGTACTGAATGGTAAATTAGTAGTCATAAATGAATCAGCCCAAATATTTTTCAAGTTCACATGACTTGAGTAAATATTTTGGCAAATATGACTAGTTTGTCAGGTTTTTTCTGATTTTTTGGGGGGGGGGGGTGTTGTTCTTTTTTCGGGTTTTTTTTTTTTTTGAGACAGAGTCTCGCTTTGTTGCATAGGCTAGAGTGAGTGCCATGGCGTCAGGCTAGCTCACAGAAACCTCAAACTCCTGGGCTCAAGCGATCCTGCTGCCTCAGCCTCTCGAGTAGCTGGGACTACAGGCATGCGCCACCATGGCCGGCTAATTTTTTCTATATATATTAGTTGGCCAATTAATTTCTTTCTATTTACAGTAGAGACGGGGGTCTCGCTCTTGCTCAGGCTGGTTTCGAACTCCTGACCTCGAGCAATCCACCTGCCTCGGCCTCCCAGAGTGCTAGGATTACAGGCGTGAGCCACCGCACCCGGCCTAGTTTGTCAGTTTAATAAAAACAACTATGCCTTCTGACTTATCAGCCAAATATTATGTATTTAACTTGAAGGTTACTGCTTTTATGATAATTGCCTAATATACAGGAATATAAAAATGGCTAAAAACAAGTTCAACTTTGAGATGAGGGCTAGATTTGTCAAATGTCTCATGAGATTTTATAAACAAAATTATTAAGAAATAAATAAATAAGCCAGACATGGTGGTTCATGCCTATAATCCCAGCACTCTGGGAGGCCGACCGGGAGGATCGTTGGAGCTCACAAGTTCGAGACCAGCCTGAGCAAGAGCAAGACCCCATCTCTACTATTTTTTTAAACAGAAAGAAATTAGCTGGACAACTAAAAAAAATATATAGAAAAAATTAGCCGGCACTCTGGGAGGCCAAGGCGGGCGGATTGCTCGAGGTCAGGAGTTCGAAACCAGCCTGAGCAAGAGCAAGACACTGTCTCTACTAAAAATAGAAAAGAAATTAATTGGCCAAGTAATATATATAGAAAAAAATAGCCGGGCATGGTGGCGCATGCCTGTAGTCCCAGCTACTCGGGAGGCTGAGGCAGGATTGCTTGAGCCCAGGAGTTTGAGGTTGCTGTGAGCTAGGCTGATGCCATGGCACTCACTCTAGCCTGCACAACAAAGTGAGACTCTGTCTCAAAAAAAAAAAAAAAAATTAGCTGGGCATGGTGGCACATACCTGTAATCCCAGCTACCCGGGACGCAGTAGGATTGCTTGAGCCTAGGAGTTTGAGGTTGCTGTGAGCTAGGCTGATGCCATGGCAGTCTAGCCCAGGCAACAGAGCAAGACTCTGTCTCAAAAAAAAAAAAGAGTTCAGAGACCAGCCTGAGCAAGAGTAAGATCCCATCTCTACTAATAATACAAAAATTAGCTGGGCATTATAGTGAGTGCCTGTAGTCCCAGCTACTCAGGAGGCTGAGGCAGAAAGACCCTTGAGCCCAGGAGTTTGAGGTTGTTCTGAGCTAGGCTGATGCCACAGCACTCTAGCCCAGGTGACAGAGCAAGACTCCGTCTCAATGAATGAATGAATGAATGAATGAGGCATAAATTGAATAAAAGTTTATAAATTGACTTAGTAAGTTAATAAGTTACTTACAAGTAATATATTTACTTAAAAAGTATACTCAAATATTTTTGTAGCTATACCCTTAGACTTTTGCTATGCTAAATTAAATTATGGAAATTCACTGAATATATAGGTCATTTCCAAATTAAGATATAATGCATGAATTACATGAATTACTAAATATGAGTTTAAGCTTACATGCTTTTGGCTTTTTATGTCAGAGAACAAAGATATCTAGATCTATTAGTAAATATGTCCTGTCTCACACTGAAAAAATATTCCATATGAAGCCTGTTTCTAAAAATTATAAAAAGCATATTTATAAATTGTTAGTATGTGACTCACAGTTAAATGTTCCTACTTCTTAGGTTTTCCCTATAAAAGTTACTAAGATTTAAAATTCTGACTAACATATGATCACTAAAACTAGAGAAAAGAGAAACAATTCCACATATAGTGTACAAAGAAAACAAGATGTGAGCCAAGTGTTGTGGCTCATTCTTGTAATCCCAGCACTTTGGGAGGCTGAGGCTGGAGGGTCACTTGAGGCCGGTTCAAGACCAGTCTGAGCAACACAGTGAGATCCCATCTCTACAAAAAATAGAATAATTATCCAGACATGGTGGCACACATTTGTAGTCCCATCTACTCAGGACGCTGAAGCAGGAAGATCCCTTGAGCCGAGGAGTTTGAAGTCGCAGTGAGCTCTGATGATGCCACTGCTTTCTAGCCCAGGCAACAAAGTGAGAATCTATCTCAAAAAAAAGAAAAGAAACTTAAATGTGCAATTTCTCATTTATGTGAGAAAAAAATAAGATGTGTTTTCTGGTGTAAAAGGTTACAAAAATAGATATAAAAGATGTGGTCTCTGGTTAAAAAAAGTAACTTTGCCTAGTTTAGAGGTTATTTAAAGGTTTAATTGAAAAAAATAAAGAAGAAAAAATGAATAAACAGGGTGGGTATAGAAAGATAGAGAAAGAAAGAGAATGGAAAAATTGTAAAAAGTTATAAAAGATATATAGAAATCTTACCTTGAGTGGTCACAGCTGATTGAGATCGAATAGATTTACTTGTAAAGTTTTATTAAAATTAGATTTAACATTAATAATACAAGATTAAAATCTGGCTCTTCCACTTAAGATTTTTATCAAGTATTAACTAATAGGACATAATAAAAGACCTGGGTTCACCTTTTCAGTAAACTGTACAAAAAAAACAAAATGACCAAATTTCTTTGATTGTACTTTAACTGTGACCCTTTTAAGACTTCCTAGTCCTGTTCAAGGATTTCCTTCTGAGCTTCACAGAGACTGAGAAACTGCTTTCACTGGTCAAATAATTCAGTATATTTGCAACATATGGCCAATTTTTCAGCATTTCCATTGTGTATATAACCCTCAGACTTCCAAACTAGAATATACAAATAGAGTAATAAAATCAATTGACAAAGTTTACAGAAAGTTTTTTATGTTTTTTTTTTTTTGAGACAGAGTCTCAACTCTGTTGCCTGAGCTACAGTGCCATGGCATCAGCCTAGCTCACAGCAACCTCAAACTCCCAGGCTCAAGCAATACTTCTACCTCAGCCTCCCGAGCAGCTGGGACTACAGGCATTCTCGACCATGTCTGGCTAATTTTTGTTACATACATATATTTTTTAGTTGGCCAATTAATTTCTATTTTTAGTAGAGATGGGGTCTTGCTCAGGCTGGTTTCGAACTCCTGACTTCAAGCAATCCGCACTTCCTCAGCCTCCCAGAGTGCTAGGATTACAGGCGTGAGCCACTATTATGCCAAGCCCAGAAAGTTTTAACCTTCCCTGGCCTAAGGCTCTTTTGTTGGTATGTTTAATTTATGTACTACCTCCTTAGGAAAGCATCAGCATTCTCCCTTTAAAATAATAACAGGAAAGCTCATGTTCCTGGATTAAGTAGCATACAAACCAGATCTCCTTAAAGGTGATATTCTTCATTATTGTAAAGGCCTTATAAAGCTTCTTACTAAAAATTTAAATTAATTAAAGATTCTTTTAACATTGGGCTCCCAGGACATGTAGACATTGAAGATCATGACCCTCAACCTTGAAATTATGTTTATTAAAAATGCCATCAAAAAAGATTCCCTCGGCTAGGCTCGGTGGCTCACGCCTGTAATCCTAGCACTCTGGGAGGCCAAGGCGGGTGGACTGCTTGAGGTTAGGAGTTCGAAACCAGCCTGAGCAAGAGCGAGACCCCATCTCTACTATAAATAGAAAGAAATTAATTGGCCAACTAATATATATAGAAAAAATTAGCCGGGCTTGGTGGCGCATGCCTGTAGTCCCAGCTACTCAGGAGGCTGAGGCAGGAGGATTGCTTGAGCCCAGGAGTTTGAGGTTTCTGTGAGCTAGGCTGACGCCATGGCACTCACTCTAGCCTGGGCAACAAAGCAAGACTCTGTCTCAAAAAAAAAAAAAAAAGATTCCCTCTAACTTTGGTGGAAGGCACCATATCAAGTATTGTTGACAAATCCCTGTGCTGCTAAACTGAAGGTCGATATCTCTTATAATATTTGGTCATCCCTTTACCTATAGATAGCACTGAAGAAACCCAACACTGGACTACTTATTTCAAAATTTTCTCTAGGTATCACCACCAATCGATTTTAGATGGAGATTCTACTTGAGGGAAACCTGCTAATTATCTACCTGTACATGAAGAAAATAGCTAGATTTATTTTACTGGTAGAATACTTTTGCCTGAATGAGGTATCAATACCCATGAACACTTGATTAGAAAACTTTCTATATTATTAGAAAAAATTGCTAATTAGTGATACTTCTGCCTCCATCACAGGTAAATAAAAAGCCACTGATCCCTGGCTGAGGTTGTACTAGACAATCACATTGCTTTAGATTATATATTACCTGAGCAAGGAGATATAAGAATGGTGGCAAGTATCTCTTGTTGTGTGTATGTGTGTGTGTGTGTATAAAAACACTTCTCATGAAATAAAAACTCATCTAGAAAAAAATCAGAAAAGAAGCCACTTGGCTACAAATAGTCACTTATTAAAAACCTGGATTTAGGTCAGGCGTGGTGGCTCACGCCTGTAATCCTAGCACTCTGGGAGGCCGAGGCAGGCGGATTGCTGGAGGTTAGGAGTTCGAAACCAGCCTGAGCAAGAGCGAGACCCCATCTCTACTAAAAACAGAAAGAAATTAATTGACCAACTAAAAATATACATACAGGCCGGGCCCGGTGGCTCACGCCTGTAATCCTAGCACTCTGGGAGGCCAAGGCGGGCGGATTGCTCGAGGTCAGGAGTTCGAAAACAACCTGAGCAAGAGCGAGACCCCATCTCTACTATAAATAGAAAGAAATTAATTGGGCAACTAATATATATAGAAAAAATTAGCCGGGCATGGAGGCGCATGCCTGTAGTCCCAGCTACTTGGGAGGCTGAGGCAGGATTGCTTAAGCCCAGGAGTTTGAGGCTGCTGTGAGCTAGGCTGACGCCATGACACTCACTCTAGCCTGGGCAACAAAGTGAGACTATGTCTCAAAAAAAAAAAAAAAATATATATACACACACACACACACACACACACACATATACAAAAAATTAGCCGGGCATGGTGGCTCATGCCTGTAGTCCCAGCTACTCGGGAGGCTGAGGCAGAAGGATCGCTTGAGCCCAGGAGATTGAGGTTGCTGTGAGCTAGGCTGATGCCACAGCACTCACTCTAGCCTGGGCAACAAAGTGAGACTCTGTCTCTAAAAAATAATATTTAAAAAAAAAAAAAAAACCTGGATTTAATTTTCTTCCTGATGTTTTTAGTTGGCTCCTTAAGTGAACAGACTTTTGTTGTTGTTCTTGCATACAAATTCTCTTTTGTATTATCCTTATGTGCATTATATTTCTACTGTGCAAAGATTTTT
>VSMD01033713.1:0-57045 GCA_008750895.1 Mirza zaza
AGACTATCTTAAAAAAAAAAAAAAGGCCAGGTGTGGTGGCTCACGCCTGTAATCCTAGCACTCTGGGAGGCCGAGGCGGGCGGATTGCTCAAGGTCAGGAGTTCAAAACCAGCCTGAGCAAGAGTGAGACCCCGTCTCTACTATAAATAGAAAGAAATTAATTGGCCAACTAATATATATAGAAAAAATTAGCCGGGCATGGTGGCGCATGCCTGTAGTCCCAGCTACCCGGAAGGCTGAGGCAGTAGGATTGCTTGAGCCCAGGAGTTTGAGGTTGCTGTGAGCTAGGCTGATGCCACGGCACTCACTCTAGCCTGGGCAACAAAGCAAGACTCTGTCTCCAAAAATAAATAAATAAAAAAGAAAGAAAGAAGATTTCCTCAACCTCACTCTGCACTCAATGGAAAACCTGAAACAGTAAAAGAAGTATGTAAAGGCAAGTCAGTCTTCTCAAACCGTGCCCCCAGGCAACCCCAGTTTCTGTTTTCTTTTCTTTCTTTTTTTTTTGTTTTTGAGACAAGGTCTTGCTCTTTTGCCCAGGCTGCAGTGCAGTGGCATCATCATAGCTCACTACAGCTTCAAACTGCTGGGCTCTAGTGATCCTCCTGCCTCAGCCTCCCGAGTAGCTGGGACTACAGGTGTGTGCCACCACGCCCACCTAATGTTTAAAAAAAATTTTTGTAGAGATGGTGTCTCAATATGTTGCTCAGGCTGGTCTCACACTTCTGTCCTTAAAAAAGTGATCCTCCTGCGTTGGCCTCCCAAAGTGCTTGGATTATAGGTGTGATCCACCACGCCTGGCCTGGAGTCCCAGTTTCTATGTAAGGATCACAGTGGTAATGATGGGGTGTGTACTAAATAAAGAACAAGTCTCCCGGTACCTGGGCCACATGTTATTTATATAGTTATTTATCTGCCCCTAAGTTCCTTAGCGCTTTGGGTTGAATTAATCATACTCCTCAGTTCTTTCTCTTAAAATATTACTGACACTCTCGGTACCCTCTCCTGGCTTGTCTCCGCACAATCAGCCCCAGAAAACACTAGGAACAATCAAGTGGCAGATGATTAGCCACAGCATCAACAGGTCTGTCATTCAGACCCCTCGTCCTTGGGTTGGCTGGACGGAGGCACGGCTGATGAACCAAAACATCGTGACCCTCAGAACCACTTGTGTTTGAGAAGCCCTGCATTTAGAAAATATATGAGGTCTCTGAGCCACATAAAATAAAAAAAACACACACGCACACACAAAAATTTTCTTTTGAAGGCTGGAAATGATTAAAAGTTGTCAATTTTATATGGCTCAACCAATCCTGGAACCCCCTTCTCTTCCTTCTCTAGATCTCTAAGTCAGCCGTAACCATCATCTTCCTCCGATAGGGGACCTGCCACTCCAGTGGCCACGGCTTCCTCAGCCACGATGGTGGCAGCTTCCCACTGGCCCACGAGTACTGTGTACCTCCAGAGCATTAGTGGAGGCCAAAATGCAAGGGACACCCATCTGGCACCACCAACATAAAAGACAACATTACTTCACTGGAAAGTCATTTAGTTCTTAATATTGTTTTAAAATAACACTTCTGATTATGAGAGTGCATAATCTATATAGAAAATATAGAACATATAGCAGGGTAGATAAGAGGTAATTAAAATGATCCATCATCCCACCATCCAGAAATAAGTTTAATTTTCTAGATTAATTTTTTTCTAGGCATTTCCTAATGTATAGGTAAGTGTTTATAACAAAGCTAAGATCATATACTTTGCTGACATCTTGGTAACCTGCTTTTTAACACTAATTGAGATCATATATCCCATGACATTAAACAGCCATTTAAAACTTGACTTTGCCCGGCTGCCTAAAATTCCAGAGCTATCCCTACTTTCAAGCATTTAGGCTGCTTAGAATTTTTTGCTATTCGGAATATCCATGACACTAATGCCCGTGATACGAATCTTGAGAACGTCTCGTGTTTATTTCCTTCCGAGAACCACATTTCTGGGCCCAGAGGCGCGTACCAAGCCCTGGACAGTTCCAACTCACTTGTCCTCTGGAAGAAACAGGGCCCCGAGACCCCCGTCCTTCTCCTCGGCAGGACTCCCGACGGAGCCCTCCAGGCTCTGGGTGCTCTCCATGGGGCTGTCCATGTCTGATTCCTGGGGCCCCTCGGGCGGGGCCAGCGTCATCGCCTCCTCCTCGTCCTCAGGAAAGAAGCCGGGCTCCCTGGGGATGAGCTCGCCATCAGCATAGGCGGGGCCTGCCACCTCACTGCCCTGGGAAAGACAGAGGGGCAGAGAGAGTGAGGCCTCGCCTCCCCTCCCACGGCTCGGCGTTCCCCATCAGACTGCAAGAGCGCCAGCAGGCCCGGGGACAGCAGGTGCCGGGGTGCAGGGAGGCCCAGACCCCAAGTATGACCACGCCCGGCAGGTGATGAGTCTGGGGACCTCCCGCACTGGCCGACTCGTGAGAGACCAGTGAGTGAGGGGCCAGGACTCTCAGGAACGGCCATCCACGAAGGAGGGCCACAGTCAGGCCACCCACGTCATTCGGGGCACCTGGTCAGCACCGCAGAGCCCCCATCACGAGTCTGCACAGGAAGCCAAAGCCTGGCTTCTTGACGATCCGAATGAAGGGCACATCCACATCGAATGGCCTTCAAGAACCACCCTGACCCAGGTGAGTTTGACGCGACAGAGTACAAGGGAGGTGCACAGCTGGGGACCCACCTTCCGTGACTCTGGGCACGACACGGAACCTCTCTGAACCTCAGTTCTCCCCCAGGTAAATCAGGAATGGCAACAGAATCTTGGGTCACTGAGTCAACTAAGTGTGTTATTTCATGTCAGTACCTGGCACAGTAGGACCTTGATGAGTAAATCCCGGCCAGAGAATGGGACGCTAGCTCAGGGAGCAAGAACATCAGGCCTTTGGCTTCCATGCTTTGGGCCAGACCTGCCCATGCTGGGTCCAGCGCCAACACGCTGCCTGGCACCAGGACAGTGTGCAACAAAGATGTGCCCGCGCCTTTTGCTAAAATCATCTGATAGAAGAGCTCTCTCTGGCTTTGTTCACAGTGTACCCTAGACAGAGGGGCAGCTCTTCGCAGGCCATTTCTTGGGGCCGCTTTATCTCTGGAAAGGTAGGTACATCCCGGGTGGCACTGCTTCTACCTGTTCCCATCCGAGCTGTCAACCTGTTCCCAAGGTTCTCTGGCGTGCTCCTTGGCTAGGGCTGGCGGGCAACCCTATTAAAGGCCCCCTTGGCCCCAGGACTATAAGAACGGTGACAGGAACAAGGGCCGTGAAAAGTCTCTGGGAGTCTCAGACAGCAACAGGCTCAGGGACATCTGAAGAAGCTGCTCAGTGACAGGCTTGAATGTGCCTGTCCAGACATGTGCAGCGTCTGCTGCCGTTGGTGTGTGGGTGGTCCTCCTGGGGATCCATCCCCCCCAGGACATCCCTGGGCTAAGAATAGCTGGCGACCAAGGAGTCTGGCTCCCGCCTGTGCCAGGACTCAAGCTGAACACCAGACGGACCAATAAGGTTGGCACCAGCCAGCCAGGCCCCAGCCACAGAGAGGCTGTGCCCTGAACATCCCCCTCTGGTGTTCCCAGGGCCCTCTCCACCTTGAGGTCACTAATCTGATCACTTGGCTCCCGACCCATCAGATCTCAGCCACAAGCCTGAAGCTGCATCTCGACAGAAACAAACGGAAACCAACGTTACCGAGCAGCCACCAAAGTCCACAAACCGAGCCGAGAGGTAACATATTATCCCATTTGTGCTTTATGACAACTCCCAGGACGGCTGCTATGAACTCCACTTTACTGACAGAGAAACTGAGTCTCAGAGCACAGCCTGCCAGAAGCCCTCCGGCCAGTATGTGGACAGCCTTGGCTGTCTCCAGCTGCCGCACGCTTGGTTCCATTTATCAAGATGCCTCCTACCCACCATTCATTTCCAAAGCCCAGGGAGACGACAGGGAAAGCACAATTTACAGGGATGTATTGCCATTAATAATTATGACACCCCAGTGCTCCTCCTAATGCAGCAACCTCCACACCCACCCGCTGCCCAGCCCAGAGGAGGCTCAGGTTAGCGCACAGGTGCCCAAGGACAAACAAGGCAGGAGGGAGACTAGAGAACAGGTTCTCGGAGGGTCAATACACCTGGTCTGGTCTTTTACCTGGCCATGAAGAACTGCCAGCTTGTCACCATCCTGGCCACAGGGGCAAGGGAAGTTCTTGCCTGCTCTGTGGCTCACAGGAGAGCTCAGCCACTGGGCAATGGGTGTTTCTTCTGCTCTTCACCACAGCCCTGTGAGCTGGGCCTCCTTGCCCCCTTTTTGTAAGTGAAGGGCCTTGCCCGGGGCCACGTGGGAGTTAGCCACAGGGTAGAGACTGGGACCCCACTGTGTCACCAATGCCCACCTTGAGAAGGCTGCGGCCCAGGGGCTCCCAGAGGCAGGCAGAGTGCCATGTGGAGGCCAGCGTCTGTGCTCCTCAGGTGTCCAGCCTGGCCTTTGGCCAACCTAACTTCGGCTCGCTGGACACCAAGATACAGAGGCTTAGTATATGCCAGGCGCTCTGCCGCACCAAAACGCTCAACGCACACGTGCAGTGGGGACTGTCCACCCCTCCCACTGGACGTCCCACAGCAGCATTCTGACACTCCTGGCAGCTGGCCAAGCCCCTGCTGGGATGGAAAGAGCAGCCTCCAGTAGCTTGTCTCAGCCACAGGCAGGGCGGGAGGGGCACAAGGGTCCCGCCTTCCCAACAAGGCCACCCTCTCCTGTGGCAGACCGTCAGCTGTGACCGGGCAGAGCCCACGTCATCCTGGCCCTCGTCCATCTCACGCACACCCCGCCACAGCGCACAGCAGCCCCGTGAGTGCACAGGGCAGACTCAGGACACCTGGGAGGATGAGGCCCAGAGCGGGAGGGCAGCTGCCAAGAGAACCACCCCAAAGCCAGGCTCTGACACGCCAGCCCGGGGCCCCTCACCCGCCCCTCACTACATACACGCACACACACACACACACACACACACACGCGTACATGTACACACACACACACTCATTCCAGCTTCTTCCCTTAGAATCAGCTGCTCCCGACGTTAACACCTTTTCATTCGACTCACAGTTGTTTACCCAAGGCAAGGAAACTTTAATTGCAATTTCAAAACCATTTCTAGTAGTTTCCTCCCTAAATTCAAATAGTATAAAAACAGCTAGAAGAAAGTGACTGTTGACCAGGCGCGGTGGCTCACGCCTGTAATCCTAGCACTCTGGGAGGCCAAGGTGGGCAGATCGCTCAAGGTCAGGAGTTCGAAACCAGCCTGAGCAAGAGCAAGACCCCGTCTCTACTAAAAATAGAAAGAAATTAATTGGCCAACTAAAAATATATAGAAAAAATTAGCCAGGCATGGTGGCGCATGCCTGTAGTCCCAGCTACTTGGGAGGCTGAGGCAGGAGGATAGCTTGAGCCCAGGAGTTTGAGGTTGCTGTGAGCTAGGCTGATGCCACGGCACTCACTCTAGCCAGGGCAAGAGTGAGACTCTGTCTCAAAGAAAAAATAATGTACACACACCTTGGTTAGTCTGGGACGGTACTAGTTTGTGCCTGTGAGCCCTGTGGTGACATCTGCCCTGGTCACCTGTGCTCCCGGCTGAGGGCCGCAGTCCCTGGCCCTGCTCTGGGGTAGGGTCTGGGTGGAGCCCCCAGCTCCTCCTCCCACTGGGCCTGGAGGGAGTTGCTGGGGATTGGGGGGCAGAGAGGGGCAGTCACTGGAAGGTGCCAGAAGGTGGCCTCGTATCCCACCCTTGAGCAGCTACTCACTGGCTGGGAGAACTCAGAGTCAGTCGTATTAGACACCTCGAGAGCCAGCTTTCTTCTTTTATGTTCCTCAGATAAAGTTTCAGAGGGACAGGGAGAACTTGTCCATAATAAAAATATTACCCTCACAGGGTTTCTAGGTGGCCTGTGGACACGGGCTTCCTGAGGCCATGCGTCACCCTCCGGCCAGGCTGCATGGAGCCCTGTCTTGTATGCTTGTGAGGAGGTCGGGGAGAGGACACTGGGGGACCCAGAGGGCTGCCTGCTCGCCCCGGCCACAGCACGGCTGTGCTAGCCGACCGGTCCATGCTGGACCGGGGCTGCTCTGGAGGCCTGGCCAGACTGGGGAGCGGGGAAGGGGCCTCCCAAGAGCTCACATTTCCAGGCAGCCAGGTGTCCCCGAGCAAGGCCTGTGCCCTGGGCAGCTCCAAGACTCGGGCCCTCAGAGCCCCCATGTCCTGCCTGCTTCCTGGTGTGTGAAAAAGATGTCCTTGCCAGACCAGCCAGTCACCAGCCAGCGACCCTAGCATCGGGCACATGTCCAGGCCTGGAGCTTAATGCAGCCTCCTCAGGGTTTGCACAGAAAGGCTGTGCCTGGCATTTCGAGGGCCTTGAGGGAAGGGAGGGTGTCCTCAGGAGGCATCGCTGGGCACGTGTGTGGGACAGTCTGACTCTCCAGGGCTCTGTCCCTCGGGACTCAGGGCCAGCCCTGAGCACACAGCCCCATGGGGCACTGGGCCAGCCGCCGTGGGCCACATAGGCTTGGCTGGTACCGACCATCCCTGGCCTGTTCCTTCCACCCTGCTGAGGGGTCCTGCGGAGGAGGGAGACGGAGGAGATGCAGTGTGTCCCTCCACAAACCCCAGAACATCCTTGAGGTTGGGCTGGTGAGGGCCCGCGCCGGAGGCTGGCAGACTGGGCTTCAGTCCCCACTGGCCTGCCACTCGCCAGCTGTGTGACCTTGGGCAAGTGACCACCTCCCAGAGCCCCAGCTCCCCACCTGCAGACCGGGGATGGTCACCTCTACCTCAGAGGTCACACTCTAAGGGCCATATGCGACAATAAACACACCCCAGCCACCAGAGCCTGAGCTGTCCCTACGGCGTGTGGGTTGCCGGCTGGTCGGCCAGCAAGGTCCTGGACAGACGGGCAGCCAGGCGGGATCCCCCCTCCCCAGAGAGGCCGGGCCTGGAGGATTATCCGAGGCCAGGGGTTTCTGGAGCGAGCTGGGAAAACAGGACACAGCAGCCAGCGGCTCGGGCAGGGCAGGGCAGGCCTGCGCCCGCTGCCAGGTCCCCACCTCCACTTTTCCGCCCCGTCTCCAGCCAGGGCCGGATAGAGCTGGCCGCAGCTGAAGTGGGAACCTGGAGGCACACAGCCTGCCTGGGGCCCCTCCAGCCCGGGGAGCTGTGTTCACCGCCAGCAGCCCCGAGTCACCCTTCCTCTGTAGGAAGTTGGCACGGGCTGAATTCAAGGCTGCTGAAAAGGCCAAGTATCAACACACGTGGGGGGCCGTCTGAGTCTCCGAGTGGCCAACAATGCCCCACTGTCCCCGCTCTCGGCAGGGGTGCGGCGGGGCCCAAACCTGATGGCTGCAGTCTGGTCCTCTCCTGCCCCCACTGCCCCCTGCGGGGAGCCTCTCACAGTCGCACACGGAGTGACCACATTTCCCCACTCCCTGCGAGAGAGTGGACCCTAAATGGGTAGCCATGGGGATTTCTGCACCTGAACCCCACTGGCCAGCATGGAGGGAGCACGCGTGGGTGATGGATGAGTACGGGCTGAACCAAGCTGCGCCGTAGGACAGCGAGGCGGGAAGAGCCCAGCCACAGGACCCTGGGGCCGGGGCACCAACCCTGGCGCAGTCGCTGCCCGGCTGTGTGACCACAGGATACGCTGCTGAATTTCTGAGCCTCCTCTAGCAACACGGATGGGAGCGTCTACCCAGCCGGGTCCTGGTAAGGGATCTAGGTCAATGCCTCGCACCTCCGGGTGCTAAAACAAGGCAAAGAAGAGGGGGAGTCCCGCTCCACCACTCATAAGCCCTGCGGCCTTAGGTTTACGGAACTTCTTGCTGCCTCAATTTCCCCGTCTATTAAATGGAGCTAACTATGATTAAAACGAAGTGGGTTAGGTTGGCTTATGTTCTAAGCACTTTACAGTCTTAGCACACACAGAAAGCGCTCAATAAAACTGACCTCTTACTGTCACCATCATGTTGAAAGAGGACAACCCGGGGTGCTGCCTGGCCTCCCCCCAGCCCCGGGAGAGGCTCCACCCGGGTGCCCCATGGGGCTGGAGGCTGGGTAGGCGCAGCCGCAGGCAGCCAGAGGTCCCCAGTTCCGGGGCTGCCCTCCCAGCGTCCCCACCAGGGCACCTTCCGCCCACTCTCTCGCAAGGTCACCGTGCGTGTTAATTACACCCTTTAATAAGTGTTAAGACGACATGCCGCCTGGGGAAGGGAGTATAGGAAGATGCGAGGCTCCGGCACGTCCACCCCCAGCCCTGGCAACGGCTCCTCTCCCAAGGCGATAGCTCCGAGCCAGAGACAGCTCTGTGGGGACGAGGCTGGTAAAAATAGCCTGGCGGGCACAGCCCGGCTCCCCTCCAGCGCTGCGCCAGCAGGCACACGTGGAACGCCACTGCCGGGGAGGTGCGTGCAGTGGCCGGGTGGACGCAAACCAAGCCCTGGTGGGGACGGGTCAAGCCCACAACGAGGTCCCCCAGCACGCTCCCAGCTGGCCGAGAGCCCAGGAGCAGACACGGCCCGGGGTGGGGTCTGCCCGGGGTCTATCCACAGGTGGCAGAAGGTTCATTTGGCAAAAGAACGTGGGGTGCCGACCCCCCCAGGGAAGAGGTGGAATGACCTGGACTGGACCCCCTGTGCCCCACCATGGCTCGGCTGCTGCTGTCGTGGAAAGGTGGCGGTGGCAGAGAGTAGTAAGCGACCCAGGCTGTAACTACCGTGTTTCCCCGAAAATAAAACAGGGTCTTATATTTATTTTTCCTCAAGAAGACACCCTAGGGCTTCTTTTCAGGGAATGTGTTATTTTTTTTAAGTGTGGTACAGCGATCTACATTTATTCAAATAGAGTTAAGTTGTCTTCTTCTGGAACATCATCATAACTCTCCAAACCCCGAATTCCATCCTGAATTTCTTGCGACTCTATTTCCTTTAGAACCATTGGCCCCGATCTCTCACGTCGAGCCATAGAGCTCTCATGGGGCAGATGAGAAGGGCTGCTCGTCTTCTTAACCGCTCCGCGACGAAATGCATGGGTTGTGCAGATGCCCTGTGTACCCACGCCCATCGCTAGGTCTTTTTTTCGGGGTAGGGCTTATATTGCGCACATGCTTAGAAATCCCGCTAGGGCTTATTTTATGGGTAAGTCTTATTTTCGGGGAAACATGGTAACTCCTGCAGGGCCGCCGACCCGGGCTCTGAAGCCAGGCTTGCTCTGCAGACGGGCAGCTGCATTCACAGCAGTGGCTGACAAGAGATTCCAGTTGAACCAAGGGCTGCCCAGGTGCCAGTTAAGTGGCAAGGTGGGACCAAAGGGGGATTAAGCACCCACAGAGGGAGGCTGGGGCCTTAGCCCCGCCTTCTGAACACAAGGAACCTCAGCTCAGACGCACGGCCTCGGTTCATCCCCACAAAGCCAAGGGCAAGCGCGGGAGCAGTAGGTCACCAAGCCACTAGGGTTCACCCTACGTTGCAGCCGGCCCTGGGAAATGACCAGACACTGTGGGACGAAAGCTCTCCAGCCCAGAGCTTCCCACTCTGGTCGGCAAGATAAAACACAATGCCGTGTTCCCGTTCCCAGGGCCGGATCAGAGGCCAAAGTCCTACTCCTAGCCAACCTCCCTCCCAGGCTCTCTCCTCCCAGCCGGGGGCTCCAGGATCTACCTCCTGAACCTCACCACAGAAAGGGTGTCACCAGGAGCACAAGACTGTGTCCCCCCCCCCCACATCACCTGGGTCCACTGCTCCTGCCTGTCCTAGGGCGTCTAGGAGCAGAGCTCAGTGTAGACGCCGTAACTGCTGCACTCTCATCCTCAGGTGGACCTGCGGATCCCGGGAGGGGGACCGTAGTGACAACTCGTGTTTCCCCAGGTGCTCATTCGTCTCAAGTGGGAAATAAGCAGGCTCTGAGCCTACCATCCGCCCATGCAGGGAGATACTAAATCACCCCATTTTACGGATGGGGAGCCCGAGGCTCTCAGGGAGCACGGCTCCGTCCTGGATCTGCCACCCACCGGTGGTGGGACTTGAGGCTGGCGCCGAACAGCAGAGCAAAGCGGCGCTTGTGCGTCTCAAGATCTCCCGTGCCATGTACATAAAGCAGAGGCGGGCAGACAACGAGCTCCGCGGCCGCACAGGCCACACCCCGGCGGAACGGGGAGGTGAAGCCCACGCTGCATTTTGTCAGTGTTTTCATCACAACTCTCGAGCTCTCTCCCCAATCTCACACCCTCGCCCCGACACTCACGCGGCTGCCGGGGCAGTGGCAGTGGCAGAGGAGTTCAGGGGAAGGGGCGAGCCACACTCCCAGAAAAACTCAGAAATGAGAGGTGTCGGCCTCCTGGGGGCTAAACTCAAAGCAGAGATGGACGGATTTCCTGAAGGCTGGCAGAGCGGAGGGACTGGTAGTGTGAGGGATCTAAAGACAGAGCCAGTCCTCAGTGAGGGGCTGCAGCGAGTGGGCTTCCGGGAAGCACAGAAAGGGGGGGTCCAAGGCAGACCCTGGCCAGAGCTGCTGAGTGTGGCTGACCAGCACGTCCAGCCTGCCCCAAAGGCTGTGGGGCCTGGCTCGGCTTCAACTAGAGCTCGAGATCACTTAACGTCCATCCAGACCTCGGCCCCTGTGTCCAAGTTCGCCCCCCAGCCACTCCCAGGAGCCTGCAGATGAGAGGGACACAAGGGCTGCCCGCTGCGAGGGGATCAGCTGGCCCTCTGGCTCTGCACGTGTATCCAGGGGCGATGTGCCGGCGTGCACGGACCCGAGGGCTGGGGTGTGGGAAGGGCCAGTGAGATCTGGTTTTCAAGCTCATTAGGCTACAGGCCAGAACGTGGACGACAGTGTGACCCCACCGGAACACCCCCGCAGCCCGGCTGTCCACCTCACCCCTCTGTCCCCGCCGTGTGCCACTTCCGTTCCAGTTAACACACGAGCACGTCAAAAATTAGCAGTTGAAAAGCAAAAATAAAAACGCGTTACTAAACGCTTAATAGAGGAGAAAACCCAAGGAAGAAAGGATCAAAGATGAGATGGATGTTACTACCCAGAATATATAAGAATATATAAGAACTCAACTCAGCAGCAAAAAAAGACCAAATAATCTGATTATAAAATGGGCAAAAGATCTGGGCAGACAGACATTTCTCAAAGGAAGATATATAAATGGCCAATAGGTATATGAAAACAGTTCCTCATCACTGATTGCCAGGAAAATGCAAATCAAAGTCACAACGAGGTATTCACCTCCACCAGCTGGAATCACTATTACCAAAAAAGACAAAAAATAACCAATGCTTGTGAGCATGTGGGAAAAGCAGAACTCTTATACACTGTTAACGGGAATGTAAAATTAGTGCAGCCTCTATGGACAATAGTGTGGAGGTTCCCTCCAAAAATTAAAAATCAAACTACCATATGTTCTGTTGATCCCACTACTGGATCTATCTAAAGGAAATGAGATTAGCATATCAAAGACATGTCCGTACCCCCCTGCTGACCGTATTTACTGCAGCACTATCCACAATAGCTAAGGTATGGAATCAAGTATGCATCAACGGATGAATGGATAAAGAAAATGTATATACATACAGTGGGATATCATCCAGCCATAAAAAATGAAATCCTGTCATTTGTGACAACACGGATGAACCTAGATGATGTTAAGTGAAACAGGCCAGGCACAGAAGAACAAAGGCCATATGACCTCACTCACATGTGGAATCTAAACAAGTTGATCTCACAGAAGTAGAGAGTAGGACACTGGTTACCAGAGGTGGTAGGGTGGGGATAGGGAAAGGTTGGTTAATAAGTACAAAGATAGAAGAATAAATCCTGATATTCTACTGCACAGCATGATTACTGTAGTTAACAATAATGTATTATGTATTTCAAAATAGTGAAGAAATTTTGAACATTCTTACCACAAAGAAATGACAAGCATTCGAGGTAATGGACAGGCTAATTACCCTAGTTTGATCGTTCCACAATGGGTGAAAAATCAACTGCACTCTATAAATATATATAATTTTATGTCAACTAAAAATAGAACTTAAAGATTAAATGGGACAAATAAAAAGCAAATAACTCAACCATATCAGTAATACATTAAATGAAAACAGAGTAAACAATCCTATTAAAAGGCAAACATTGGCCGGGCGCGGTGGCTCAAGCCAGTAATCCTAGCTCTCTGGGAAGCCGAGGTAGGCGGATCGTTTGAGCTCAGGAGTTCGAGACCAGCCTGAGCAAGAGCGAGACCCCATTTCTACTATAAATAGAAAGAAATTAATTGGCCAACTAAAATATATATAGAAAAAATTAGCCGGGCATGGTGGCACATGCCTGTAGTCCCAGCTACTCAGGAGGCTGAGGCAGCAGGATCGCTTGAGCCCAGGAGTTTGAGGTTGCTGTGAGCTAGGCTGACGCCAGGGCACTTACTCTAGCCTGGGCAACAAAGCGAGACTCTGTCTCAAAAAAAAAAAAAAAAAGAATAAAAAAAAAAATACAAGAGACACAATTTAAACAATAGAATATAAACAGGTCGAAAGTAAAAGAATGAAAAAAAGATATACCATCCAAACACCAACCAAAAGAAAGTTGGTGGGACTGTATTATTGATAATATCAGATGAAGCAGACTTTCTAGCAAGAGATAGAGGGACATGTAAAAATGATAAGGGATCAATTTAACAAGATACAACACTCCTCCCTGTTTATGCATATAATAACAGTTTTAAAACATATGAAGCAAAATTTAACAGAACCAAAAGTTGGAGATTTTATTTCACCTCTCTCAGTAACTGGTGGAACAAGCAAAGAAGAGAATTAGGATAACATAAACTTGACTGACACTTGAGAGAACACTGTGGCCAACAACTATAAAATAAAACCATTAGATTAAAAGTTAATGAGGGGGGAGTGGGGGAAAGGGCATTTATTGAAACCTTAAAATCTGTACCCCCATAATATGCCGAAAAAAAAAAAAAGTTAATGAGAAATTGGATACTTGCAAAGTACCAAAGACTCACCCTACAGATTACAGTAAAACAACAAAAACCCCTGCATACCTCTACCATGGAGAAAATAGGCTATTGTCCTTTTAATGCAGTGGTCAAATTTAGCATCACGAATTGGGAAGAATCAGATATTGGCCTCCTGATGTGACACAACGTGAGGTACACAGCATCATCTATGATGTGGTCTTTTTATTATTTTTGCTTTATGATATCTTCATGACATTCAAGAAAAGTACCATGATTCATCTTTTTAAATTTTATTTGATGTTTTACAGACAAGGTCAAGCTATATTGCCTAACCAGGCTGGTCTCAAACTCCTAGCCTCAAAAAATCCTCTCGTCTTACCTTCCAGTAGCTGGGATTGCAGGTGTGAGCCACTGTGCCCGTCAAGCAGTATGTTTTACTTGGTTCTAATTAAGCCTCAGGATCTAACTTTTTTGTTTGTTTTTATTTTTGTTTTTGAGACAGAGTCTCACTTTGTTGCCCAGGCTAGAGTGAGTGCCGTGGCGTCAGCCTAGCTCACAGCAACCTCGAACTCCTGGGCTCAAGCAATCCTGCTGCCTCAGCCTCCCAAGTAGCTGGGACTACAGGCATGTGCCACCATGCCCGGCTAATTTTTTCTATATATGTATTAGTCGGCCAATTAATTTCTTTCTGTTTATAGTAGAGACAGGGTCTCGCTCTTGCTCAGGCTGGTTTTGAACTCCTGACCTTGAGCGATCCTCCCGCCTCGGCCTCCCAGAGTGCTAGGATTACAGGTGTGAGCCACTGCGCCCGGCCAGGATCTAACTTTTTTTTTTTTGTTTTTTTTTTTGAGACAGNCGCCACCATGCCCGGCTAATTTTTTTTTTATATATATATTAGTTGGCCAATTAATTTCTTTCTATTTTTATAGTAGAGATGGGGTCTCGCTCAGGCTGGTTTTGAACTCCTGACCTTGAGCAATCCGCCCGCCTCGGCCTCCCAGAGTGCTAGGATTACAGGCGTGAGCCACCGCGCCCGGCCCAGGATCTAACATTTTTATCTGAGACAGAGTCTCACTCTGTTATCTGGGCTAGAGTGTACAGTGGTATCACCATAGCTCATTGAAGCCTCCAACTCCTAGGCTCAAGCAATCCTCCTGCCTCAGCCTCCCAAGTAGCTGGCACTACAGGTGCACACCATCACGCCCAGCTAATTTATTGTTTTTATTTTATTTTATTTTGTAGAGATGGGGTCTCACCATGTTACCCAGGCTGGCCTCAAGTGATCCTCTTGTCTCAGCCTACCAATTAGCTGGGATCACGGGCATGAGCCACCATGACTGGTCAAACAAACTATTTAACTCAGCTCTAATCAAGCCTTAGGATCTCATTTCTACTAAATGGGAAAAACAGAGGCTAGAGGAACAAGTTACACATCATCAGAGGGAAAATAATTAGATAAAAAAAAGTATGTGGGACCTTCCACAAGACAACTGTCCTGGTCTATTTCAAAAAGAGGATGTAATGGTTATACACCACATGAAGACACAGGGAGAAGAGGGCTGTGGAGAGAGGCCTCAGAAGAAACCAACCCTGCTGGGACCTTGACCCCAGACTTTAGCCTCCAGAATTGTGATGAAATCCATTCCAGTTGTCTAAGCTGCCCAGTCTGTGGTACTGGGTTAGGGCAGCCCTAGCAAACCAACACGCTTTCCTTCTCCCGCCCCAAGAAGCCACATGGAAACTCCCACCCAAACTCGGTCTGGATTTTTCACCCACCTTCACCCTGATGACAAAAGTGAATCTTTTAAAGGTCAATTCGATTCAACCTCCAGTGAAAACCACAGGTGGTACCTCATTTACGACGGTTTGACAATGATTTTTCAACTGTATGATGGTGTGAAAGCTATATGTATTCAACAGAAATCATACTTCAAGAGTACCCATACAATTGTTTTGTTTTTCATTTTCAATACAGTATTTAGTAAATTACACGAGCTATTCAATACTTTATCATAAAACACACTCTGTGTTAGATGATTTGGCCCAACTGTAGGCTAAAGTAAGTGTTCTGGGCACATTTAAGGTAGGCTCTGTTTGGTAGGTAAGGTGCATTAAATGCATTTTTAATTTATAATACTTAACATATGATGGGTCTATTAGGACCAAATATAGATGGATCCTATATATTAGGATATAAACCCATCATAAGTCAAGAATCATCTATATTGGATCTAAAAAACCTAATCAAGAGACTTGGTATTTACTTATTTATTTATTCTTATATATTATACTTATATATTTATTGTGTCCTAAAACAAAATGTTGAATTCTCTTTCATGATCAGTATGATACAGTACTGCTTCTTCAGAGACTATATTATGGCTGGGTGCGGTGGCTCACGCCTGTAATCCTAGCACTCTGGGAGGCCGAGGCGGGCAGATTGCTCGAAGTCAGGAGTTTGAAACCAGCCTGAGCAAGAGCGAGACCCCTTCTCTACTATAAACAGAAAGAAATTAATTGGCCAACTAATATATATAGAAAAAATTAGCCGGGCATGGTGGCGCATGCCTGTAGTCCCAGCTACTCAGGAGGCTAAGGCAGAAGGATCGCTTGACCCCAGGAGTTTGAGGTTGCTGTGAGCTAGGCTGATGCCATGGCACTCACTCTAGCCTGGGCAACGAAGTGAGACTCTGTCTCAAAAAAAAAAAAAAAAAAAAAGAGACTATATTTTGCTGAAACCAAAGCTGGGTGAACCTATGGTGATCAGGATGATGTTTTGTAAACACGAGTGTATACCAATCTAAGTAAATCACTTCCATTTTCTTGTGTGCTCTCAATTGTACAGGTACTGCATTTTAATTTTAAAGAAAAGTGTATGTGCAGTTCAGAGACATCAGAATGGCAGAGGCAATTTTTCTTTGCCCAGAATGGTATTTAGTGTAGTTACAAGACAAATGTAAAAGTTCTACCTACATAGCGACTGGCTTACAAGAGAAGAACCCAGCAGTTAGCCCTGGAACCACAGGCCCTCACACACGGAGCCTTTAATCCCGGCTCGGGCCGCCTCTGCGGCCAGAAGTGCTCGTAACTGAGCAAGATATTACCGGTTTCTCCATGTCAGACGGTATTTCTGGCTACTTGAAATCCGGAGCAGATTTCTTCCTTCTGTTGTGGCCAGTGTGGGAAAGAGGGCCCCGACTGTCGCCTGGGGCGCGTGGGCACGCCTGGGCCGTTCTCCTGGGACGCCTGCCTCCCTGTGACATGGCCGGGACCCAAGCCCCACCCCCGACACCGTGGCCATCCAGGGCTGGGGATGGTGACCGCAGGTACAGCTGAATTCAGCCAAGTAACTTGTCTCCAAGGAAAACCCACAGGAGTCAAGAATCCACCTTCGGGCCAGGCCCTGCATGGGGCGTGATGTGACTGTCCCAACAAAGCCCTGGGTCCCAGACCCCAGTGTCCCGGTGATGACAATTCCTGAGTAAAAAGGACCGAAAGAGGCTACCTAGCCTACCCTCCCTGCCCCACAGATAGAGCCGAGGGCCTTGATTTTCAAATGAGAATGTGGGCTTCAGAGGCAAACTGTTGGGGATTGTGAAAACAGAACTTAAATTGCTTCCACATCTGGAAAACGAACCCAGCAGCCAGCCCCAGGAATTCCAGGCATGCCAGCCCAGGGAAGCGCTGAGGGTCAACGGAGGCATTTCCTGGTAGCTCTGAGTCCCCTGCGCCATCCATCCGCCTACCTGAGCCCACAGGGGGATCTGCTCATCTGCATCAAGGGGCGGGCGGAGCCCACTCGCGGAGGAAGAGGAGGAAGCCGACACGCCGGAGCCCTGTGCTTTGCAGGGTGGTCTCATTTTCCTCCCTAAAATCCCTGCAAAGTAAGTGCGTCTCCTCTTTACGGATGAGGAAACGGCGTCCAGAGTTTAATCCGCTTCCCCCTGAAGTCAGTCACACGGCAATTTCTCTTTCCCTCCCCTTCCGAGTCACATATAAAGTGAGGGCCACCTGGACCTGCACCGGGAGACCCCGACTTCAATCTCCCCATCTAAAGTCTCAGAACGGATGTCCCAGGCACCCGCCGGAAGCTCCAGTTCCCAGGCGGCCACCGCACCCCCCGCTGTCCTGAGAAATCCATGGGCCAGGTGTCCGGCGACTCACGCACGCGTGGAAAGCAAATCAACGGGCTACGAGTTGAAGGGGAGCACGTCCAGGGCTCTCCCGGTTCTGGAACAGGCAGCTATGTTGGGCCACAAATTGCAGCTTTCAAAGACGCGGCTCTGTTTGAAGTGAGGGCTGAATTACTCACGCAGCCAGGAGTCTGTGGGGCTTGTTTTGGGGGCTCCATGCGTGTATCAGCCTGGTAAGAGGAGCTTGAAGACTCGAAGTGAAGGCTTGGGATGGGAAAGTGGTGGCTCTGGCCAGGTGGGCCAGGCAGCATTCCTTCTGGGGGGGTGGGTCCTCAAAAGAGGTGACATGGGACTCCCCAGAGAGAGGCCACCGTCTGCTTCAAGGAGCACACACCTGGATGGGGCTGACCCGCGGCCTGAAGCCAGGTATCTACCCAACTTCTTCTCTGCCACGCAAGCCCTCGGGCCTTGCAAAGCCACGCAGATGCCAGCGTGTTCCTGCAGCCAGCACCGAGGCTGCATGTGACCTGCCATGCTGCAGCAGGCAGGTCGGGATCCGGCAGTGTGACCCTCCTCTTCCCCACCCGAAGGGCCCCCTGGCAGAGCCCTCTGTTTTTATAACCCTCCCCCACCCGCCTTCCAGTACCTCCTCTATCAGCCCCGGAGCCCCAGCAGTCTTCCCGGCAGGCTCAGTTTGGGTGTCCCTCTTTGTCCTGTGGCCTCTGCCGGGTGCAGCTACGCAGGCTGTGTGTTCCAGGAGCTGCTGTCTTGCCCCAGGGTAGGGGTGGGGGTGTCACCCAAGCACAGCTGGCCAGAACTCAGCTTGGGGGCCCCGGGCCAGGGCAGGCGGAGGCAGCTCTCAGGTCCCTCCCCGGGCTCAACCACAGTGGGGCTGAGAAATCCTAACTCTGGGCTCAGAGGGTGGAGGCCCGCGGGGGAGGCCATCAGGAACCCCCGAAAGATGCTATGGGGTCCCCACTGCCCACTGCACCAGGTCCTGGCACTCGGCCCTTGCCAGCAGGTCTCAGCCTCAGTTCCTGCTACGGCCCCTCCACCCCCAAGCTCCTGTCCACCTTCAGCACCCGCCGCATGCGTGGCGCGGACTGTTTCTTATGCACAGGAGCATACACACCACCTCGCCAACGGGGCAGCTTCGAATCCCTGATGCTGTGCGTGAACTGAGTTAGCTGGGCTGCTGGGTCTTCAGAGAGAAAGGGGCAGAGGGCAGACCTCTGGGAAAAACAAGGTTCGAAACCACCACCTGCTGTCACAGTCTCCCTCCAGCCCCAGCCAGCAGCTCCCATTGAGCCCCAGCTCAGCGGCCCACTGTCAGCTAGACAAACCCATGTGGCTGTCTCCCCATGCTTGAAACTCAGCTCCCTCCGCCCCGGCCCAGCGAGCAGCCCACGCCTGACCCTCCACACTGCTCTGGCCAGACCCTGCAGCCTCGCCACCTGCCGCCCAGCAGCGCTCAGCACTGGAGGGGAGACATGGGAGCTAGCAAGGCTGGTGGCACCAGAACTCGACGTGAGCTGAAGGTTGCAGGAGCTGCCTGCCACACGCCGGGCGGCTGAGTCTGTGCCATCCGGGCCGAGGGGCAGAGCCCTCCTCCCCTCGCCGACCACAGGGAGCTCCCGGGAGGCCCTTCCCATGTGGGAAGATTTTACAGAAAGGGAGAAGGGAGAGATGTGAAAGAAAATTGCTAAAAGGAAACACATGTGAAAACGAAAACTCTGGCCATGTGGGAGGAGAATGAGGGAAGGAAGGAAGAAGGATGTCCAACGATTATGAACTGAGTCAAGAAGACCTCTGCTGCCTTGGGAAGGCCTGTGGCCCACTCCCTCAACCCACTTCCTTACCCTACTTCCTCTCTTAACCCAGACAGAATGGGGCAATGTGCCCTTAGATGATATTCAGCAAGGGAGAAACAGGGAAAGGTGCCTTACAACAGTCACGATGACCGTGAGCCCAAGATTCACACGTGGTGGTGGAAGAACCTCAGGCTCAGAGAGGCTGCTCTACTTTCTGAAGGTCACACAGCTGGCAGGCCACACAGCCGGAATCTCAGCCCAGTCTGCCCAGTGTCCAAGCTTGTTCCCTTGAACCATATCACAGTGTCCCCTCTTTTAATCCTGCAACCACTTTCACAAGGTGGCTCTACCCTCTTCCTTGAAGAAACTGGGCAAATTACGTAAGTTCTCCAGAGGTTACCTAGTTTCTGTGTTTCATTATATCCAAGACACCTGTGATTTTAAGACGCACCATTATTTCAAGTACACAAAGAAAACGGCACAGTCAAATTATAACACACCCGCAAATGTGTATAACACATACCAATTTAAGATGTTAAAAGGAAGTGAAAAAAAAAAAAGCATGTCTTAGACACTAGGAAGTACGGTGTGAGGACAAGTGGGGGGTGGGGATTAGGTCACATTCCACAGACTGTGTGTGCAACGAAGGGCAGGCAACAGCTCCATGCACACGCGCACACACGCACACACAAACCTGCTGCTCCGAGATCCTTCTTTGCTAACCGCTAATGTAATCGTGCAGATAATCTCACAGAAATGTGCTGGCCAGACCTGCCTTGTCAACAAGAGCCCGCGTATAGCCAGGAGGCCAACAATTCAAGGTTACTTAACATCAGCAGGCAGGGGCTGTCCTGCTCCACTGCCCGTCCGACCGGCCCGGCCAGCCTTGCCTCAGTGGAGCTGCGAGACCTCCGAGCAGCCATGCTGGATGAGCAGGAAGGTTTGCTCCTTGGAAAACTACCAAGGGCAGCCATCCAGAGTGGCCAGGCGGCTGCACGGCCTGCACCTTTCACTTTGGGCCCCCTCCAGATCTCCCGGGGCTGCTAAGCAGCCAGAGCCGCAGTGCTTTGATTAAGGCAGGTGCTGCGGCCTGGCAGTGGCCGACGGGCAGCAACTGCTCTAAGCCGGCTTTTCCAGCTGGGCACAGGTGGATGGACAGGCAGGCCCCGGCCGGAGGTGAAGGACAGCTGGGCAGAGGTGTGGAGGGCCGCTCTCTCCTTGGGAGCCCCACCAGGAGCCCAGGGGGAAGCCTGGTACCTGGGAAGGCGCTTTGCATCTCATTCACAGATGGCCATGCAGGGACAGTCACCTCGCTCCGGCCCCAGAGTGTGCATCCGCAGAGCCCAAGTGGCTTTATTTAAAAACACAGAGGCTGGCCGGGCGCGGTGGCTCACGCCTGTAATCCTAGCACCCTGGGAGGCCGAGGCGGGTGGATTGCTTGAGGTCAGGAGTTCGAAACCAGCCTGAGCAAGAGCGAGACCCCGTCTCTACTATAAAATAGAAAATTAATAGAAATTAATTGGCTAACTGATATATATAGAAAAAAAATTAGCTGGGCATGGTGGCGCATGCCTGTAGTCCCAGCTACTCGGGAGGCTGAGGCAGAAGGATCGCTTGAGCCCAGGAGTTTGAGGTTGCTGTGAGCTAGGCTGACACCACGGCACTCACTCTAGCCTGGGCAACAAAGCGAGACTCTGTCTCAAAATATATAAATAAATAAATAAAAACACAGAGGCTGAGGAAGCAGAGTTGTGCTTGCCTTGCAAAGGCCCTCAGGTGGTGGGGTTTCTCCCCTGCCACCTTCCGGTTTCAGCACTGACACCACCCACAAGAAATCCTGTTAGACGCTAAGGTTATCAGTCACAAGAATCAAACCAGTAGAAGCTTGCAGGAGCAAAAATAACAGCTCGCTCATAGGCCAGGCACTGTTTTAAGTGCTTTTCATACATTTACACATTTGACCCACATAACAGCCCTGTTGGGGAGACACTAGCATCATCCTCATCGTACCAATGAAGAAACTGAAGCGCAGAGAAGCTAAATAACTTGCCTAAGATTCCACAAATAGCAAGTGGCGGAGCCAGGATTTGAACCCAGGCACGCTGACTCTACAGCCCAGGCTCTTGGGCACTACCCTAACTCCCTAACCATGTCTGAGTGCCAACTAGGAAAGAGTCAGAACCTATTCTCAGCATTTTAAATCACACTGCCTCATTTCATTTTCACCATTCACCTTATGAGGCAGACACTATTATCAACGCCCCTCTACAGGTGGGGAAACTGAGGCTCGGAAAGGTAGAGGTACCTCGTCCAAAGTTCTACCACTAGCAAGCAGCAGAGCCAGGCTCTAGACACAGGTGTTTTCTGGCTCCAAAATATTTTTTTTCCTACCTAAGGAAATGAGCACCGGGGGGGACAGGGCATGGCATGAAGGCACCTGTGTGTGCAAACCAGGGAGCAGGGAGGAGAAGCGTGCTCCTAACTCTGTCTCCTCTCCTAAGAGGCAGACTGAAGTCTGGTGCAAAAGGCAGACGGCCCCCAGCTCCTTACCCCAAGCCCACTGCAGACAGCACCAGCTACCTGAAATGTGGGTTCCCCTTCTATGGTATCAGGCTTGCGGAGCGCAGAGGAGGGTGGGGGTGACCAAAGAGAGACTCCAGAGAGAGCGTGCGTGCTCCCGCCCACCCTCCCACGCTCCGGCTCCAGTTAGGCCTTCCTCTTTTTGGTACCTTAAAAGAGAAAGGCTCCCCTGAGCAGAGCCACAGATATTAATAACAACTTCCACAAAGCTTTGTTTGCATCTGAATACTGTTTACACTGCTGGGAAAGAACCCACTTGTCTGGGAAGATGAAGCAGGTTGAATCAATTACAAATACGACCAACAGTTGGACAACTTCCCATTTCTAAAAGGAAGTCAAGAAGTGGGGTTAGCAATGTTGGCATCGCTAGTGCCGGCCTGCCAGACAGAGCTGGGGCCGGAGGTCGCCGGCACACACAGGCTCGGACCACCCCAGCCACCTCCCCTGACCTTCACGCGACCCTCCCTGGAGGCACGCATTCCTGGCCGCCTGCTTTCTCCTCCCGCTCTCACCTCCTTCCTTCTCAGGTCCCTGGAAAAAGTGAAGGAGTGATCGGCAGGCTCTCTGGGTGCTCAGGAGAGTTCTGAGAATCTGAGCTCTTGGTCATAAATACTTTTGTGAGGGCCTCAGCTCCTTACGGCACATGGGAACCCTCTGAGCAAGGCCAGCACCCCGGAAGCCATGCAGCCTTGAGTGCGGCCCATGTAAACTGGCCCATGCCCAATTCCCTTTATTTTTATTTTTATTTTATTTTTTGAGACAGAGTCTCACTGTGTTGCCCAGGCTAGAGTGAGTGCCATGGCGTCAGCCTAGCTCACAGCAACCTCAAACTCCTGGGCTTAAGTGATCCTTCTGCCTCAGCCTCCGGAGTAGGTGGGACTACAGGCATGCGCCACCATGCCCGGCTAATTTTTGTTTTTTCTATATATTTTTAGTTGGCCAATTAATTTATTTCTACTTTTAGTAGAGACGGGGGTCTCGCTCTTGCTCAGGCTGGTCTCGAACTCCTGACCTCGAGCAATCCGCCTGCCTCGGCCTCCCGGAGTGCTAGGATTACAGGCGTGAGCCACTGCGCCCAGCCCCGATTCCCTTTAATTAACAGTGTTAGGATGAGGCTTCACATTTGGGTAGGGACTGTCATGTGTAGTCGGACACTCAGCATGAGAAAATGACAGCTCCAAATGAAAACAGATGACGAAGGTATTGCCCAGGCTTTTAGAGTCACACTCTCCACAGCCTGGCACCTGGTGTGGGCTCCAGATCACACTGCCTAGAACCATGGTCCGGCCCAAATCTAGCAGATCCTCCCAAGGGACCATGTGCTGGCCAGGAGAGGCGGCCACCAACTCACCCCAGTAAAGCCTCACCCACCAGGCACTCAGGGGGCGCCCCTAACACCCAGCCAGCACCCCACAGCGGGAGGGTGGACGGATGGGTGATGCCCTACCTGAAGGTCTGTGTGACGCACACACGTAAACACCCACGTGTCCGCACACATGCACATGTGCTTTGGGGGCCTAAGCTAAACAGGGATCAAACCGAAAGCTGCTGCCCAGGTGTGGGAGTGCCTCTCTGGGGTCCTTGAGTCCTTGAGTTAGCACTGTGCTAAGTGCCCACGGGCAGAAGGGGTGAAGAGGGAAGACTGGGCGCTCTGGGGCTAAGGGAGGCCAGGGAGTCCACGAAGATCAGGAAAGAGAGGAGGAAACAGAGCCCGGGCAGGGCAGGCCAGCATGGCTGGGTAAGCACAGGCTGCCGAGGGCGGGATTTCCCCCAGCCGACAGGACCTGACCCGCAGGACCGGGCCGACAGCGCTCCAGCTGCGACAAGACACGGCTGTGTGCACGTCGCCAGCACACTTTTTGCTGGTTTGATCTGTGTGCTAGGAACAACATACTCTGGCAAGAACTGCTCCCGTACTCCACCCTACCCAAGCCGAGGCCAGGGAAGACCCGGCCGCAGTGGCCATGGATTCCTCTCCTCCTGAAACACCGCGATGCCCACGTCCCCTCTGAGGGTCCAGAGAGCGCCATGGCGGGCAACGTGTGCCTGTGGGTTGCTAGTCTCCACTGTTAGTCCCCGCTCATCCTCCAGGGGCTCTCAGCTGTTGTTTGACTGCGTCAGGCGCCCCCCCCTGCATCTCCCCAGGTGTGTCCCTTGGCCCCCCACTGGGCCTACTCTCCAATCGCAGCCTCCCCTGCAGTTCCGTGGAAACACCATGCCAGCCACGGCCCTGCCCCAGGGCCCTTGCAGTTGCTGTTCCCCTGCCTGCACCTCCTTTGCCCAGATGTCGCTTTCTCAGTAAGGACTCCCCTGACCCACTTAAAAGCCCCCAAATCCAGCACTGCTGCCCTGCTTTCCTGTGCGCTCGTCTCGCATGACGCGTGTTTTACTGGTTCGTCCACCTGGCTACCTCCCTGTGCCCCTTGGAGGCGGGGTTCTTGCCCGTCACTGCTGTAGCTCCAGGGCCCAGCACAGAATCCGGTACAAATTAGATACCCAAGGATTTGTTGAATGGATGAATCTGGCAGCACTTGCCCTAGGCCGGGCAACATGCTGGGGGCTGGGCAAACAGAAACGGGGAAGGCTCCGTGCCCTGAAATGCCACCTGATGGAGGAGCCTGCGGTACCATCCAGGAGCTAAGATCACACGGCGTCCAGTACGGCACCAGGTGGTGTCGCCTGCCAAATCAGCATGCCTGTCTTGTTGCGCCCAGCTGGCCATGGCCAGGACAACCCAACAATCCAGCTGTGAGAACTGAACGGTCCTCATTTGTGAGGACAGTGATTTGATGCCATAAACACCCAGTTACCTACTCAAGAGCAGGCAGAGCTGATCCAGAGGAAGACAGAGACCAACTCCAGGGGTCCCGCATGCAAGGCAAGGCCTGGGCACTGCACCCCACTGCTAACTCCAGGCAGCAGGTGGACGAGATAAAGATGCTTCCTTTTCAAAGGCAATGAATGAATCCAGTGTCAGGAGACAGTCCAGGGCCAGAAGGTGGGATGGGCACCCTCTGGAGGGCAGTCCCTTTCCCATTCCTGAGATGCCTGCCTTCTGGAAACTGCTCACCTGCTATTTTATTGGGAGCCTCTCCCCCCCTTTCCTCCTTACCCACACCTAAAACATACAAAATGAAATTGGCCAGGTATAGTGGCTCACGCTTGTAATCCTAGCACTCTGGGAGAATGGGGTGGGAGGATTGCTTGAGCTCCGGAGTTCGAGACCAGCCTGAGCAACAGCGAGACCTCACCTCTACTAAAAATACAAAAATTAGCCAGACATCTATGGTCTGCGCCTGTAGTCCCAGCTACTTGGGAGGCTGAGACAGGAGGATTGCTTGAGCCCAGGAGTTTGAGGTTGCAGGGAGCTATGATGACATCACTGCACTCTACTCAGGGCGACAGAGCTAGACTCCGTCTCAACAACAACAAAGTGAAATTGCGTGAGGCCCCCTCAATGTAGAATTGGTTGTGAAAAACCCTTTGGCATAACAGGCTGCCCAGAAGAGGGACAGCCAGCTCAGGAAAAGAAGTTTTTAGCTACCTGGAGGGTGGGACTGAAAGAGGGTGAGTTGCGAGGGCCCTGGTGAACAGCCCAAGAGCAAGCCCTGGGTCTGGGACAGCTAGTCCTACCTGCCACCATGCTTGAGGGAGGGGTGCGGCAGGTGGGGAGGGAGAGTGGGGCAGGTGGGACATCTCAAGCTGCAGCCCAGTGCTGCTTCAGTGCAGGAAACCCGAAGGAGGTGGCTTACAACCCTCTGGGCCCTCTAATTTCTTCAGCTTTTCTTCCCTCACTTGGGTAAAAGTCCTTTCCAAGAACAGGTTCCAGGCAGTCTCCTACAGCTCTCCCTTAGGGCAAAGGTCAGTCCCAGCCTGCTCACCTGGAGGCTAATCACACCCCTCCCCTCCCACCCAGCCTTATCTCTCCTAGCTGGCTTCACTTGTTAACCCCACCCCTTTCACCTAAGCCCAGGGTCCCAAAAATTCCAAAGCTGTTCTCCACTAGGTATCTGCCGAAGGCTTACCACAGTGAATGGCTTCCCTCATGCCTCTGGGCCACTCACACTCCATTGTGAGGTCACAGGAACCTCAAAGACAACTCCCAAGGGGGGTTGGGCAGGACCAGATTAGACCCAAGTATTCGGAGTCTCCCCATAGCCTGCAAACGCTTTGAAGAAGCGTCCATGGTAATGTTCCTGGACACACGAAGGCAACAGCCCATGAATGCCACATGAGCAGGGTGAGGTTTGGGCCAGGGCCCCAGCATCCGGATGAGACCCCAAGTCAACGGCGGCAACACTGGCACTCCACCAAGGCCGGGTTAGTAGGGGGCAGAGAGATCCCACTGCAGAGGTCTGGTGGCACACAATTGGTACCACCCCCCGCTCTGAGGTTCCATTTTCTTCCCTAACCTGGCAATCACGGTAGCCATCTTTCACCAGGGGATCTCAGGAGATGCGACACGCCACTGCTTCCCAGCTGCCCAGGAGCCGGAGCCCCACCCGCCTCCTGCTCTCTAAGGCAGGGCAGAGGTTTGGTGGTCACCTGGAGCCAGCCCACGGGTCTGCCACTCCAAGATGAGCGGGCTGAGTGCAGAGCCCGGAGGCCTCACACTCCTTGGAGAAGGAGGCTATAAATAAGTCAATCAAGGAACACTGGCGTAGCTCTCAGGGCGAGCGATGTGTCATTCCCAGCCCTCCGTGGGGCAGCGGGGAGAGAAAGGAGGGGAAACGGGGAAGAGGTGATACTGGAGGGTTCGCGTGGATGGCGAGGAATAGGGCTCTGCCCAGACAGGGCACAGACAAGGCTCTTCCAAGGCTGCGCCAGGCAGGACCTCGGAACACTTGTCCCCGCGCAGAGAGCGGCCTGTCAACCGCGACTACTGCCGGGCGGACCCACCGGCACACCTGCGGCCACAGCAGGATCTCGGCGGGGAAGGGGCAGGCCCCCTCCCCAAACCCTCCACTAGGCTGGCCGTCGCTTCTGGCCCCGCGGAGCCCCCGGAGGGACGAGGGAAGCCGGGAAACAGGCTGTGCGCCGCCGCCAGGAGCTACGGGAAAACTTGGCGGCGCACAGGCCCCGTGGGGACCGGCCGAGCCGAGGGAGAGCGCGGCGACAACGCCGGTCCCGCAGAGGCAGGCGGGTAGGGCGCGGGGGGCGGAGGCGGGACGCGGGGCCGGGTCCAGGGGAGGTATCGGGACAAACGAGCCCCCTAGGTCATCCTAAAACACTTTCTCCAACTTCGCCGGAGAGCGCGCGGCCACCCTCGCACCTGGGCGCGGGCGGGGGCCCGGGCCGAGCCCTCGGAGGGGCAGCGGCCTCCCCTCGGCGGCCGAGCGAGCCAGGCAGGTAACCCGACCTCCCGGCCCCGCCGAGGGGAGGGACACTCCCGGGGCGGGAACGGCTGAGTTCCGCGCTCCACCAACTTCCCTGGCCCCGGAGCCGGGGCCGGGGCCGGGCCAGGTGCGCGTCGCCGGGCCCCGCGAGCGCGATCCCCGGGGCAGCCGCTTACCTGGCTCCCGGGAGCCGGCGGGGTGCGCATCCCGGCCCGGCCGCTGGTCGGTGCGGCGCGGAGGCGCGGACGCCGTCGGGCGCGGGGCAGCGGACACGCAGGGACTCGGCGGGCAGCTCCGAGAGCGCAGGGAGCAGTCCCCCGGCAGCGCCGCGCTCGGCCAGGCTCCCGTGGAAGGCGGCGGCCCCGCCCCCGCCCGCGCCCGTTGCCGGGAGACCCGCGTGGGCCGCGAGGGCTCTTTGTATCAAAGCTGCGGTGACATCACAAGGCGCCCCAGCCCCGGGGACGCGGGGGGCGGGGCCTCGCGCCGGGGCGGGGCCGGAGGAGGAGGAGGGGGAGGGGGAGGAGGGAGCGCGGCCTGGGAACCCGAGCCGCGGGGCGGGGCCCAGGTAACCCCGCCCCCAAGGTAGGGGCAGGTGGCCGAGGCGGCGCCGACCAATGGCCGCGCAGCCGTGGGGCGGGCTCAGGCGACCCGGGAGCGCCTGGGAGGTGGAGCTCGCAGGGGCCCGCCCGAGCCCGCGCCGCAGTCGCTGCAGCCCCGCTTGGGGCGGCCCGGGCCCGGGATGGGAGCGGGCGGAGTGTGCAAGCTCGCGCTCCTGCCAGGTGGGCGCTGTCGTCGCCTGCGCGCTCCACGCCACTCTCACTGTTCGTTGTCACCGCGCTGCGAGTTCCGGACAGCGCTCCCCGGCTCACATTTGAGTACCCGAACTAAGACCTGCCAGGGTCCCCTACCACACGCCACCGCATCTCCACCACCAGCCTGGGTCTGGTGGCTCCTACCTTGATCTTCATCCTGAATCCCACCCAAAACTTTCCCAGGCTTTTCACGAAAAGTCGAAGCTCTCTTTATAACCAGCCCAGGAACACAAAGAACAAGGGGCAACAAGAACCAAAGAACGAGAGAGAAGGACCCCTTCTGTGGAATCCTAGTAAATAGTGCTTATGTCAAAAATGTCCCCCCATCACTCTTCTCCATGCTCTGGACTTTTAAAAAGGCAGAAATGGTGCGATGAATGTAAATCAGCAAGTATCACACACGTGGTATCTCTTGGACTCTCTGTTGCATCGTGTAACTCCAGGGCAGCGGATTTACCTTCCTAATTGTCTGGCTGGAAGCTACCTTTGCCTTCCCTGAGTCCTCACTGCCAACAAAGTGGTGGGACCAGAGCGGGCAGCGGGCCGGTGCTTTGGTCCAGCCCCACCCTCCGCACCCACAGCGACTCTGCCCCCTTCTCTGCTGTTTGCTCTCAGCTGCCTCCTCCCCAGTATCTCTCCTGCCAGTTAATTCCCAGCCACCCCTGTGCTGAGCATGGCGTCTCTAAGGCAGAGCAGCCCACTGGGGCTCCCAGAACCAGGGAACACTGTCCAAAACGGGGCTGCGTGAGCAAGAAGCTGGAGCCAGGGAGGAAAGGTGGAAATTCCATGCCCTGGGGCTGGCTCCTCTGAACTTATGCCGTGCAGTTCAGGCATCTATGTGCAGAGGCCAAACTGTTTCTCATTACCGTTTATGATCATTGCTTCTCTGTGTCCCAGGGAAGGTCAGAGAAGAAGGCCAGACCTGTCAAGCCCCTTCCTGCTCCAGCAGGGCCAGTCCGAACAACATTCTCAAAAGCTCTGTGGAAGGGGTTGGGCTACTGGGTCCCTCTTTATTTTTCCCAAAGGTATGGGCAGGGAGCATCTTCAGGTATTTGTGCTAAGATGCAGCATGACAGAGGAAGGCCACAGAAGCACTGAACACCCCTGGGGGATGGCTTCTCAGCCTTCTGGCTAAGATCAAGCCGTCACTCGTGGGTTCGAAGCCTGCCCACTTGTACTTACCATAGGGGAGTCATTTGTTGTTTTGAAGCCTCAGTTTCCCCCTCTGTGAAATGGAAATAAGATCTTTCCTCTCTCTGGGGTGAAGTTTAAATGAAGCGAGAAAGTGTCTAGTACGATGTCACTGTGTTGCAGGTGTTTGGTGGCAGCAGTCCCTAGACGCTACAAGCCTGGCTCAGCAGTTATGTGCATGGCTGCCGGTGCCAAGGGTCATAACTTGGTTTCACCACCTTGTAGCTAACTAACCCCAGGCAAGTTTAAGTCCCATGGTCCCAGTTTCCTCATCTGTAAATTCGAGATAATAGTAGTGTGTATTTTAGGGTTATTGTGAGGATCATAATAATCAGGACCCATAAAATACAGGAAGCAGAGCCTGGCGCACAGCAGCAGGTAGTCAGTGAACCACAGCCATCACCAACTGTCCTCGTGGCAAGAGCCTGGGAGGAGCAGAGGTGAGGATCAGAACCTGAAGCAGCCTGTGGGGAAAGTGAGGACGCCAACTTTCAGGAAAAGGCCTGACACCCAGCAGGGTCCAGGGAAGCAGTGCTAGTTGGGCATGGGGAGGGGATGGTGACTGTCCGAGGGGCAGGATTGGATGGAATATGGGAGCGGAGGGCTCCAGCCCAGGTTAGGACTTGGTGTACTCAGTTCCAGTGGGGACTAAGTGAGCTAACAGGCAACACAGTCCTGCCTTCTGAGCACGGCCCCACCGGGGGCTGGGGGACGGGGGGTCTTGAGTTAGCCACCCTGGTGCCTTAGCTGTTTTAGATGTCATGAAATCAAACTATTTTAAGCTAGGAAGACTCCGGATAAGCAACTTGTGTACTCCGCTCTTCCTCATTTTATGGATGGGAAGACTGAGGCTTAGAGAGGACTCACTGAGGCCTGGGAACTCGCCCACAGCCACAAAGTAAGATGACAGCCAAGCAGGGACTGAAATTCAGGCTCCTGGCTGCAGGGGCAGGGCCCTCTCCTTCCTGCTTCCATCACCGTGCTTTACCGATGGGGTGAGACTTCACCTTGCTCGCCCAGCCCTGTGACTCTCCTAAAGGATCTGACTTGCCTTTTCAGGAGAAGGAACAATCGCATTAAAAACAGGCCGGGCGCGGTGGCTCACACCTGTAATCCTAGCACTCTGGGAGACCGAGGCTGGTGGATAGTTTGAGCTCAGGAGTTCGAGACCAGCCTGAGTAAGAGTGAGACCCCATCTCTACTAAAAATAGAAAGAAATTAATTGGACAGCTAAAATATATAGAAAAAATTAGCCAGGCATGGTGGTACATGCCTGTAGTCCCAGCTACTCGGGAGGCTGAGGCAGGAGGATTGCTTGAGCCCAGGAGTCTGAGGTTGCTGTGAGCTAGGCTGATGCCTAGCCTGGGTAACGGCACTCTAGCCTGGGTAACAGAGTGAGACTCTGTCTCAAAAAACAAAAACAAAACAAAGATCTTCTCCCAGAGAATTTTCCAGAGTACGTATCCAGGAGTAATTTTCAGAGGGCAAGTCACTCTGATTCTTTTTATGTCATGAAACCGACTCTCCCATTGTTGATATGAGAACACATCAACAAAAGCCAGATAGAAGCAGATGCCAAAGCCAGATAAGATAGAAGCAGGTGAAATGTTGACAAGCAGGAGTCTCGGCTGCCAGAAACTGACGGGTGTGGATCATTCGAGTAATCCAGGTGAGAAGAGAGTAGTAAGTTCTCACTGTACCACACTGCTATCTATGTCTAGTTCTTTTTCTTTTTCTTTTTTTTTTTTGCCGCCACCATGCAGGCATTAGCTCAACATTAGATGGTGTAAAGAGGCAACATTTTGTACATGTTTGGGCCGTGGGGCAGGACTAGCTACACATATACGGTGTCATGGTAATTTTAGTAGGGAAAGAGCCCTTCTGAACATTACTGTTAACGCTAGCCAAGCAACTAATGCCAACCAGTGTTAGCAGAGTGAACAAACAGAGATCAGCTGACACAAATAGTATCACAGCTAAACAACAACCAAAAAAAAAAAAAAAAAAAAAACCCTCTGAATCAGTAGTTCTCAAACTGGGTTCCTTGGAACACCCAGGGTTCTGTGAAAACCCTGCAAAAGGGAAGGGGTTTCTCCAGGGGAACAATAAACGTACCTCCACTTCCGTCTGCTTTATATGTAGTCTTCCACATGAAATTTCGTGTGAACAAAGAGTTCCATGGTTTTAAAAATGTTTAAAATCACTGGTGTAGTAGAACCACTCATTGCCCAGACAGGGAAACCTCTGCATACACAGGTGTCATATCTCGTGAATACTATATTTTCTTTTTTTTAAATTTTTTTATTTAAAATTATTTTTAAAATTTTATTTTTATATTTAGAAACATTTATTTCTTACTATTGCTCAAAATAAACGGTAGAATACTGTATTTTCAGTCCTCTGTGCTTGGTTGAAAAACATCCATGTGGGCAGGGCGCGGTGGCTCACACCTGTAATCCTAGCACTCTGGGAGGCCAAGGCGGGCGGGTTGCTTGAGGTCAGGAGTTCAAAACCAGCCTGAGCAAGAGCGAGACCCCGTCTCTACTAAAAAAATCAAAAGAAACTAATTGACCAACTAAAAATATATATACAAAAAATTAGCCGGGCTTGGTGGCGCATGCCTGTAGTCCCAGCTACTCGGGAGGCTGAGGCAGGAGGATCGCTTGAGCCCAGGAGTTTGAGGTTGCTGTGAGCTAGGCTGATGCCACAGCACTCACTCTAGCCTGGGCAACAAAGCGAGACTCTGTCTCAAAAAAAAAAAAAAAATCCATGTGTATTCAGTGGACCCGACGTTCAAACCTGTGTTGTTCAAGGGTCAGTTGTGCCGCTCCATGTGTGGAAAAGCCCTCCCAGGAGCTGGCTGGCCGTCTCTCACCTCTCTCTTTACAGGTCCCTCGACTCCACACTCAGAAAGTGTCAGCTGCCACTGTTAGATCTCAGCTTTTGATCCAAGGTGGTAAGTTCAGCGTCTCCTACGCAGTGGCTCAGGGAAGGGAGGGGACACTCGCCTGAGCTAAACAAGCAGACAGGACTCTCGAACTGCAGAAGACTCTTGGCCCTGAGGCAAAGTCGTTCCCAATCTCCCACTTAGAAAACATGGGAGACCTCTGGGCCCCAGAGCCCTTCCTCTCTAGCAGGGACATGTCTAGGGGCCTACCCTGGGCTGGTGTCAGTGGCGTCCTGGGAAGAAGAGAGTATCCACAACCACGCCCTCCTCTGCCTCTTCCACCAAACCCCAGAGGACGCAGGAGGCCTGGGCCTCGGACTCCTCCCTCCCCGGGGAAGGCTGTGGGTTGGGTGGCACATCTTAAGGTTCCTTCCAATTCTGCAGCCCTGTGCTAGCCCAGGAACAGAGCCTGGGCCCAGGCGTGCGCCCTGGAAACGGGGACCCCTTTCCTTTGGCAAACACCCCGGTGTGGTGACTGTCCTTTGGCCAGGGTGCCGTCAGCCGTCGGCCCTGGGGGGCTGGGCTGGACGCCGTGCAGACGGGGCAGGACCAGGTCTCCCTGACTCTGGAAGCCAGGCCGAGTCTTCAGAGGCACTGAGCTCTACGTTTGCCAACCTGAGCACACATGAGCAATGGGTTTTCTTACTCATTCAAGCTCAACGAGAAGGGAAAGATGGTGAGAAAACCCATGTTTCCTCCCTAGCAAACATCTCCCCTGACTCATTCAGTCATCTGAAAGGAAGAGGCGGCAGGGGAGGAGGAAGCGGGCCAGGTCTCCTTTTGACTGGGTTGGGTGAGGGCAGGGAGCAAGAACTTCCTTCACGCTGGGCAACGTCAGGTGACCACAAACCCGTGACGGCATAGACGGCTCTCCTCTCCCTGGGACGCCCCGCCCCACCCTCCAGCCCCTCCCAGACTGGGCAGCCCAGAGGTCCCACCCCAGGGGCCACCACCCAAGTCTCTGATTCACCATGAACTCAACGAAAAGCTTTTTCGGAGTGGATGACCCTTGAAAGTGGTGGTCCCCAAACTGCGCTGCACGTTAGAATCACCCGAGGAACTTCAAAAAGGTCAATGCCAGGTCGGGTGTGGAGGCTCACACCTGTAGTCCTAGCATTCTGGGAGGCCAAGGCGGGTGGATCACTCAAGGTCAAGAGTTCGAAACCAGCCTGAGCAAGAGCGAGACCCCCGTCTCTACTAAAAAAAAAATAGAAGAAATTAATTGGCCAACTAAAAATATAGAAAAATATAGCCGGGCATGGTGGCCCATGCCTGTTGTCCCAGCTACTTGGGAGGCTGAGGCAAGAGGATCGCTTGAGCCCAGGAGTTTGAGGTTGCTGTGAGCTAAGCTGATGCCACGGCACTCTAGCCTGGGCAACAAAGTGAGACAAAAAAAAAAATGTCAATGCCCAAGTCATACTCTTGACTCAGCAGTGGACAGCACCTTCACCCAAATGTTGGCATGGAAGCCAGGAATGAGCAGTTTTGAAAGATCCTCAGGTGATTCCAAGGCAGCGAAGTTTGGGAACTGCTTTGCTAACAGCGGGTGTCGGCGGAATACAGGTGAGGGCTTCGTCTGTGCACTTGTTCATTCACAAGCAGTGAACAAAGATCTCAGTGCCAGACCCTGTAATCGGGGTTGGAGATACAGCTTCAAGCCATACAAAGTCTCAGTCGGTTCTCAGGGAGCTGACAATCTAGCCAGTGGGAGAAGCCAGACAATGAACAAGTAAATGAATAACTGATACACGTGATCTGTGCTATGCAGAAAAAGCAGAGATTTGGGGGCAGGGGACTATTTTCACCATGGATTGGGCACTGATTTTTGCTTGGGGAAAGGATGCACCTACTTACATGCGGGACTGTATCCTGCTCTCTGGCCAAAAGAGTTTTCACTTGACCATGCTCAAGGTCCTACCTCCTGCCCCTCATGGACCCTCCTGCCCGCCTCTTTCCTGCTGCTTCTTTGGGTCAGAGGCCCGGCGTCCTGGCACAGATGACCTTGACCCCTCCTCCTCGCCGACCGTCAGCAATAACGTCTGACAAGTGCCCGGGGAAGGCAAGTAACCTGTCAAGGATCCCTTATGGGCAACCTCGGAGGGACTGTGGGGCGAGTAGGAGGTTCTGTGGAACAGGGGACAGAAGCCCGGGATTTGTGGCCTTTTCATGTCCTGGCAAAGGGCAAGTCACTTCACCCCACGGAGCCTCAGTTTCCTCCTCAGTCAAATGGAGACGGTGCAACTTTGTAATTGCAGACTGGGATGTGCATTCAAAGAGAAAATGTCAGAGACTTTCGGAAAGTGTTTCACAAATAGAAGGACATTTCAGAAACTGGTATCCAGGCCTAGACAGACATGAAATCGCAGTGCACTAAAGCTGGAAGGGATCCCATTTTACAAATGGGAAACTGAGGCCTAGAGAGAAGAAATGACTTACCCATAGTCACAAAGCTTGCTAGGGGCAGAAGGATCCACTCTGACCCCAGCAAGGGGAGATGCCTGGGAGTGGGCTAGGTAGGTATGCTGTTTCAATATAAAACTTTTTGCCACCTCTGTCCACTAAGCAAACTCCTATTCATTCTTCAAAACCCCACTCAGGTATGACTTTCCAGGTAAAGCCTTCCCTGTCTCCTCCAGGGAGAATAAATTGTTCCTCGGCTTCATGATCTCCACGCCTCAAACACGAGCTCTGTTGCCGTGAGGAACACACCGGATTGTCGGGATCGGCCTTCTGCCAGGCCCCCTGACAGAGTGCAATCCCTAAGGACCTATGTCCTGGCGTCTCTGGACTCCAGCTCCTAATAACAGCTACCAGTTATAGAAGGTCTACTATGTGCCAGCCACTTCGTTTCCTCTCGTTGATTTTAATCCAGCTGTCCTGTAGGGTAGATGTTACTGTACCCATATTACAGATGAGGAAACTGAGGCTCGAGAGGGTTAAGTGATATGGCCAGGATGGTAGAGTCTAGATTGGCACCCAGATCTGCTGGCCTGTGTTCAGGGCTCCCCTGTTGCCTCTCTTATTACACAACCAACTTATTGACAGCAACTGGAAGCAACAGAAACTAATTAATGAGGGTGATGACAGAGCGTGAGCAATTAAGGGCCTCATGCTCCTCCTCATCATCCTTGGGAAGCAGCCGTCCACTGTCCGGCTTGTCGATGTTTTAATCAGGTGCAGCCCACACCGGGCCTCTGCGATTGGCCCCCATGCACCTCTGCCGTGCCACCGGGGGTGGGGGTGGGGGTGTCCTGGCCTCGTGGGTGTGATGACAGCCTGCCTGCCCCAGCTGCTGGGTTAGGGCTGAGGACTGGGGACTACCTGCTACAGACTTGGTGGCTGCCTCCCGTCCCAGCTCCAAGCCCAGGGAGATGAGCCACCGGGTGAGACAAGCAGGCTGAGGCCAGGGCTCCAGGGACAGAGGGAGGGAGGCAGTATTCATTGCTTCCAAAGACATATTTTATGAGACTCTCATCCCACTCTGAAAGCAACAAAGTGCTCTGTGATCAAATTAGCAGGTAAAATTCTTCACTCCCCCTCAGAGATGTCACAGAGCACCTGGGCAGGAGAGAAACCTGCCTGGCTTCTAACCTGGGGCTGCTGGGGTTCGGACGGGACCCGTCTCATCTAGCACCACAGGGGGCCGTGCTCTGTGACGGACACACTCGGGAAAACAACGCGCCAGGCTCCCGACACACACAGAAGGCCGACGTCATTATCTCCATTGTAAACATATTAATAGCAAATGCCTACATAGCACTTAATATACACAGCCTCCGAACTCATTTAATCCTTCTGACAATCCTAGGGGGCAGGTGCCATCCCCATTTTACAGATGGCAAGCTGAGGCTCAGAGAGGTTACTCAAGGACATGAAGCTGGCAAGTGGAGGGGCAGCACTCGAACCCAGGAACCCCAGCTCCTGAGACCGCACACCTAGCCATTACACTATGAAAAAAGAGACACTCGGATTCGTAAAGTACCTTCCCCAAAGTAGCCACAGGGGAACCAAGACTGTCCACACCGCCACTGCTCGATTTACTCAAACAGCATTCACGGGGCGGAAACCGCAGGCGGGGCCCGTGCTGGCCACCTGGAGATATAGACGAACAGATGCAGCCCTGCCCCGGCCACCTGTCCAGGCTCCTCTGCCACCAGAGAGCTGCTCTTTTCCACGCGGCCCCTCTGGAGACCCAGGGCTGTGCGGGCAGCTGGGTGCCTCCCGCTCCCTGAAGCACGCGCACGCACCTGCGGGTGCTGGCGGTGGTGACCTCACCAGAGAGGCCCTGCCCCCGAACAGCTAGGCTCCAGCAGCTGCTTTGGCCTCCCCTACAGCTCCATGTCCTCCAAGCCAGCATTTCTCGCATCTGATGGGTCAAGGAGGGTAATGGGGCCTCCATACCCCGCTCCCCTCCAAGCCCAGGCTCCCTCCCGGGCCCCCCGCTGAGCACTCAGGCTGTGCTCTCTGCTGGCTCAACCCCAAACCCTCCCCAGAGCTGCTCTCCACCAAGGCCCCCGAGGCCCTGAGACCCCTCGCCAGAGCGACTGCCCCTCCTCATGGTCACGTGGGCGCACTCTCCCTGCCGCCCCGTGCTCAGTCCACCATTGGGCCCTCCACAAGGGACACTCCACGGTGGCGGGCATTAATCTCAGGGATTTAGCCCCCTCCTAAGAGGAGGACAACTTTTAGACAAGGATGGTGGTGGACAATGACAACTTTACAGCTTTTTTCTTTTTTTTGAGACAGAGTCTCACTCTGTTGTCCAGCCTAGGGTGAGTGCCGTGGCGTCAGCCTAGCTCACAGCAACCTCAAACTCCTGGGCTCAAGCGATCCTTCTGTCTCAGCCTCCCAAGTAGCTGGGACTACAGGCATGCGCCACCATGCCTGGCTAATTTTTTCTATATATGTTAGTTGGCCAATTAATTTGTTTCTATTTATACTAGAGACAGGGTCTTGCTCTTGCTCAGGCTGGTTTTGAACTCCTGACCTCGAGCATTCGCCCACCTGGGCCTCCCAGAGAGCTAGGATTACAGGCGTGAGCCATCACACCGGGCCTTCACAGCTTTTTTGGGTCAGAAGGACACATACTGGAGGGCTTGTCATTTCACTTTGGGAGCACACACAATTGTCTCCTAAATTATCTCAGCGATGCTGCAATGAAAACACACCCAAACCACAACACACCAGCCACCCCATGACAGACAGGAGTAGGGCTGCAGGCTCTGTGCTGTAGAGAAGACAGGGGGCCCCGGAGAGGGCAGCCGGGGCCTGGGGGCGGCTCCCTTGGCCTGCCCAAGTTATTCCCTGAATAAACAGGAGGCCACCGCAGCTGCTGGGCTGGGCTCCTGTCTCGGGCACACATACCTCCTCTGTGGCTTCCCTTCCAGGGCTGGGCTCCGCAAAGGAAAACCAAAAGCTCTCGGCCAGGGACACTGAGCCAGTGTTCCTCCCACTTAGGGGAAAACCACAGCCCGGCCCCGCCTCTGCCCTCTGGCCGCAGCCCAGGCAGGCTGAAGGAGCTGCCCTGTGCAGGTAGAAACCAGAGAGGCCCGGAGCCCAGGGTGCCCTTAAAAAAGAAGCCTTTCTTCCAGGCCAGGTCCCCTGCTGTCCCCACTGGATCACAAGGCCACATTCATGGGGTGAAGCCCCCTGGCGCCTGGCCAGCCCAGGTTTCAGCCCCACCCCTGCTACTTACTACCCTCAACTTGCCTGGTCTTAGCCTTGGTCTCTTATTTGAAAGACAGGCTTAATAACAGTACAGTGGGCCGGGCGCGGTGCCTCACGCCTGTAATCCTAGCAGTCTGGGAGGCCGAGGCGGGCAGATTGCTTGAGGTCAGGAGTTCGAAACCAGCCTGAGCAAGAGCGAGACCCCTTTCTACTATACATAGAAAGAAATTAATTGGCCAACTAATATATAGAGAGAAAAAATTAGCCGGGCATGGTGGCGCATGCCTGTAGTCCCAGCTACTCGGGAGGCTGAGGCAGCAGGATTGCTTGAGCCCAGGAGTTTGAGGTTGCTGTGAGCTAGGCTGATGCCACGGCACTCACTCTGGCCTGGGCAACAAAGTGAGACTCTGTCTCAAAAAAAAAAAAAATAAATAAATAAATAACTAGTACAGTGGATTCCCATTATTTGCAGTATTTGTGATGTTCTACAAAGTCACCACAGGCAATGAATCAGAGAATACTGAACAGCTGCTCCTAGGGGAAATGAGATTTGATTCCTGTGAACCTCTGATCACAACATTTTCATCAACGGATCAATACTCAACGTCGTGGTAAGCATGTCTCTGTTTGACAACACCTTTTTAAATATATGTTGATCCGTTAGCATCGAACTCACCCTATAACTCACGCCTAAGCTTATCTAACACTGATATCTTCTCCACGAGGCACATCACAGCCTTCTGCCACTCAGAAACACGAGACAGCACTCGATAGTGAAATCACCAACAAAAAATGCAGAAAACGTGGCACCGAACAGAGACCTGTTTACGATAGGAGGGCTGAAACGAGAAGGCAGGGTGCGGCCTTGTTTGACCTCACCCGGGAGCACGAATGTTGGGCAACTCAAATTCTCGCCACCCTGAGCACATTTGCAAATGACCGTGAACGCACCGCAAGTATTGATTTGGGGGTTACAAACCGATTTTCGCAAGCAGGCAAATTTGCAAATACAGAATGTGCAGATAACGACCAACTGTATCTGTGTAATAGGGATATTGAGGGGTGCAGGAAGGGTTGTTAAAAGACATAATGCGTGATGAATACTTGGCATACGAGAGTTCAATGAATATTTGTATTGTTGCTGCTATTACTTGATGGACAAACCATGTCTTGACAGCTTTGCTGTCTGTTCCCTCTGCTTAGAATGTTTTTCCTTGTGCTTTTCCCATCTAAGGAAGCCCAGAGCCAGGGTTGAATCGCACCTGTGCCCTTTGCCAGCCGGGAGACTGGCAGCTGAGCTCCCTTCTCGTCCTCCCATCTCCAGCACTGCTTCCCCGCTGCTGCTCGCGTGCAGCTTAGCAGAAGCGACCAGGAAAGACCTGCCTCCTGTCCCCCTGCCAGGTCTGCACACCTGCCCGCACAGTCATTTCTCCTGATACGGTGCTTTTATTCACAGGTGGTCTGCCTGGGCCCAACCCCCTCGAAAGTCCTTCGCTCCTGTGGTCCCCCCATGGCACCTTCTGCATCCATTTCTCCTTCTCTACTCCTTCATCTCCTTGCCAGATTATGCCCCAGCTTCAAAAATCCCTCCCTACCTAAACACCACAGCAGTTGAAAATAGTTAATAGAGTGCCACAGGTCCTCACCGTACCTGAGCAATCCTGCCAGCACCTGGCCCTGTGGCTCTCTTCTTTAAATACTTTCTAGCAAATAGAAAGAAATTAATTGGCCAACTAATACATATAGAAAAAATTAGCCGGGCATGGTGGCACATGCCTGTAGTCCCAGCTACTCAGGAGGCTGAGGCAGCAGGATTGCTTGAGCCCAGGAGTTTGAGGTTGCTGTGAGCTAGGCTGACGCCACGGCACTCACTCTAGCCTGGGCAACAAAGTGAGACTCTGTCTCAAAAAAAAAAAAATACTTTCTAGCCTGGCTCCAGGGCACCCCCCCCCACCAGCCTCCCTACAGGGAGTCCTCGGTCTCTGAGGCCAGCTGCCTGGCTGGTACTTGGCAACCTCAGTCCTTTGCTGTTCTTCTCTCCCGCAGTGTGGTCTCATCTAGCCTGAGACTTTGGAGTCCTTCCCTGTTCCTATGCCCAGCCTGGCCCTCCTCGCTGAGCTCCCGGCCACCGCACCCACCTGCCTGTAGAGGGCGCTGGCTGGGGAGGGTCTCGGGACCGGTCTGTGAGGGCACAAGGTACGCAGGGAGGGGCAGAGGGCTGGGCCTCAGCTGGGACGACCCTTCAAAGCTGTCCCAGAAAGAGGCAAGGGGGCAAAACCCTGTGTCCCCACAAGGACTAGCCCCAGGAAGCGTCTGTAATCTCGGGCAAGGCAGCCTGCTTAGCCCCTGGCGAGGGTCCGCTGTGGCCAACGCTGCTGCAGGTGGAGAACCAGGGCCTCGGGCCTAAAGGGGATGTGGACAAACAGGACAGTGCGTGGACAGCTTCAACCGGATGTCCAGCGGCATCTCAACACGCCCACAACCCAAATGATGAATCTCCCTCCCAACCTGCTGCCTCCCTCAGTCTGCCCCCACCCCCACCCCACTGGGCAAACGGCACCGACATGCACCCAGGGACCCAGGTGAGAACCTCGGAATAGCTCCTAGTGACTGTCCTCCGCCCACAGCACCAAGTCCTGTCAGCTCTGGCGGAGCCGACCGCCTCCCGCCACCTGCCACCACCCCGGACCGAGCTGCCACCTTCTCTTCCCTGGACAAACACCGCCTCCTGACTGGTCTTCCTGAATCCAGCGTGGTCTTCCTGCTGCCACAGGGATCTCTGTCTTTTTTTTTTTTTTTTTTTTTTTTGAGACAGAGTCTCGCTTTGTTGCCCAGGCTAGAATGAGTGCCCTGGCGTCAGCCTAGCTCACAGCAACCTCAAACTCCTGGGCGTAAGCAATCCTTCTGCCTCAGCCTCCCAAGTAGCTGGGACTACAGGCATGCGCCACCATGCCCGGCTAATTTTTTCTATATATATTAGTTGGCCAATTAATTTCTTTCTATTTTTAGTAGAGACGGGGTCTCGCTCTTGCTCAGGCTGGTTTCGAACTCCTGACCTCGAGCAATCCTCCCACCTTGGCCTCCCAGAGTGCTAGGATTACAGGCATGAGCCACCACATCCGTCCCACAGGGATCTCTTTAAGATGCCAAGCAGGTCTTGTCACTCCCGGCAGAAAGCCCTCCCCTGGCCTTCCCTGACTGTAAACACCCCCACACTGCTGCCCTGTGCCCTCAGGCATGGTCACCTGGTCTTCCTTCCATTGTCCCCTCCCCATTGCTCCGCCTTCCTGCACCTGCCCCCCTCAGCTCCAGCATACTGGCTCACATCACATCACCTCCCCAGAGAAACACCCCCACCTTCACTCTCTCCCCTCCCTGCTGTATTTCGTCAAAGCACTTATCACTACCTGCACTTGCGTTACTGGCTCATTTCCGTGTTTGTGGTCTTGCCTTCTCCCCTCGGACCACAGTCCTTCGAGGAAGGGACCTTGTCCCCCGTGGGCTGGTGTGCCCCAGCGCTCCACCCGTGCGTGCACAACGAGCGCAGGGCTGGGGTCTGGCCTGGCCTGGCCGCGCGGCCCCTGACGTGAGTGTTGAGCACGCGCTGGGAGCGGCCCTGAATGGAGCTTCTGTGACGATGACCATGACCGTGACTCAGCTGCCAAGGCCCCGTTGGGCTGCCGGCCCCCTGCGGCTCGCCCGACCCCCAGGGCAGAACCAGCCGCTCCCTCACCGGTTCCTGGTGCCGGGCACAGCGGAGCGTCCCTCACGTGGCACTGCACAGTGCCTCTCTGTGTGTCCCGGGCCGGCCAGCCCCAGGGCAGCGCTCGGCCGAGGTCAGGTGAATGGCCCCTTTCCTGCTCGGTGACTTGGCACTTGAGGGCTTAAGCCAAGGCATCCCATCGCCTGACAAGGCTCTTTCCCTGCTTTGGGACACAAGTCCGAGCCCAGCCCACAGGGCTCACTGCCAACCTGAGCGCCAGGCTTGCTGCCAGCTGGGCAGTGACAGAGTTGGGGACTTTCGTCTCCACACCTGGCACCAGCAGCCAGACTGTCACCTCGAACCTCCAGTCGAAGCCTGCTCAGTGGAGGACTGAGGATGTGGCCACCTCTATCCCCTTCAACAGACCTGACTTGGAAGCTGGGCTCTGCCACTTACCGTGAGCAACCTGCTCAACAGCGAGGCCTCAGTTTTGTTATCTGTAAAATGGGGATAGCCACAGTATCTCTCACGAGGTTGCCACAGGGCTTGAATGGGGTACTGTCTCTAAAGCACTCAGTGCGGGTGACCGCAATACATACACACCTTGTTATTACTACTCTGGCACCGAGTGATGTGAGTAAATATTATCACCCTGGAACCCCATTTCCCAGACACACGCTGTCACAATGACTTTAAAACATTTGCTTTTAACAAGGGCTAACAGAAATATGAAACACCTCTGTATTTAAAAACAATAATATTGATGTAAAAAATAAAACTTCTATTAAAAAAAAAACCCATTTCCTACGTGGCCCATTATCTCCTCTTTAATCAGCCTCCCCATAAACTCCTGTCGGGCCCAGGGATGGGAGTCCCAGTGAGTTCATTTGCCTCTCTGAGCCTCAATGCTCACATCTGTAAAATGGGAACAAAAGTACCTACCACACAAGACCGTGACGAGGCCCACTCAGTATCGGGTTTCAAGCACCTGGCAGAGCCCACCTTTAAGCACGTGGTAGGTACGTTAAGAAGCATCTGTCCCCATGGCACCCCACCCCCGCCCATCTGTCATGCACCTGCTTCCCTCCAGCAGACCACTTGAGCAATGCATCACCCACTCACCCTTCTCCCAGGCCTGTCGGGAAGCCCAGGGATAAGATTGCCCTGCCCCCTCCACTTTCCTTTCCTGGGCCCAACACTTGGGCTCTCCCTGCTTCCCTACGTGCTTTTGAAGTCTGGCCTCTGTCCTAATGGTTTGTGTGTACCTGTGTCTCTTCCTGTGAGCACCTCCAAGGTGACAAGCCGCAGAGGATCAGTCCCCCTTCCGGGAATGGATGAGCCACGTGGGCAGACCAGAGGCCGGGGGGGAGGCCGGGTCTGTGCAGCTGTGCCCAGGACACAGGTGCATGAGGACCATGGGGAGTTTCCTGAGTCTGGAACACTGCCTGTTCTGGGACTCTCCTGCCCAGGGAGGCCACCACCACTTTGACAGTGGCAGGCAGAGGATGTGGGGATGGGGCCCCAAAGCAGCGACGCTCGGGGCCTCAGCTTCTCCCATGGTGACCTTGTGACCTCTGAGAAGGTCATAAGACTGCAAGGGCATCCCTGCCTCTGTGTCACCACGCGGTGGGTGTACAGGAAAGAGCTGGGACTAGAGATTTCAATCCCAGCTCCGCCAAAGCCACTTCTGCCTGGGTCCCCATTTTCTCATCTCAGAGTTGCTGAGAGGATCAAATGGGATAATATTTGCTCAGATTTTAGTTGGACCTTGAATGGTTTTAGTTGCTATTAACGTCGCCACACCAGACTGCCTTGCAGATGGACACGCAGAAACTGAAGGCAAAGCAGAAATGAGAATGATAAGAATTCTTTCCCCCTCTTATGCAACGTCTCAGAGGGGCCTTATACCCCAAGTCACATTTGTTTCCTCATCATTCTTGCCCCTAGATATCACATTGCTTTTTCATAGTACCCGTCCTCATTCCATTTGGAACTGCCTACTTATGCGATTAACTCATTTTCCGGTTTCCCCTCCCAGACTGAAAGCTTTAGGAGGGGCCATCTGTACCCCAGGGCTCAGAACGGCACCCGGCCCATCAGAAGCACTAACCACGAGACGAGCTAATGAATGGATGTGCCAAGAGCACGGTGTCTGCCCGCACTCTGCACCCGGCTGATGCTGCCACAGCCCCGAGAGGCAGTAAGAACGGAAGATCACAATTATGAGGGGCTCGCTCTGCGCCACGCACTGTTCTCGGGAGGTCTGCAAATAGCAGCTCATTCAGTTCTTCACAGTCCTACCGGGTAGGCGTGCACACATCTGGATTTACTCTGAAGCTAACAAAGCTTAAGCTTCTAGAACCCTCATGTGCTCGAGAGGGGCCCTGCTGGTGTATTCACATGGTCGTGTGTTTTGTAAAATTTGCAAAAGTAAGGTATTTTGAGATTCTTTACCTTAAAAAGGGATCTACACACTGTAAGAGCTTTGGGCCTCACACAACCTGGAGCTCCCAGGGTATGCATTGCTCTGCCCATTTCACAGATGAGAAGGCTGAGACTCACAAAGATTAAATAACCTCCCCCAAGGACTTTTGGAGCCAGGATTTGGACACAGGCCTGCCTGTCTCCAAAGCCCTCTCTACTCTGCCACAGGCCTCCCAAATCTAGACAGAGGAGCCCAGGACAGTGGTGGCATGTGTCTGCCCTCACTGTGTGAGTTCCTGAGCCAGGGAGAGAGGGAAGGAGAGAGAGAGAGAGAGGCTCTGATCAGAAGGGTCTTGAGCCCAGAGCCCAGAGCCCTGAGCGCCAGCTACTTGGCTTCAGAATCCTGCTAAATCTGACCCTCTCTTCCCACCCCACCCCATCGTGACCCAAATCTATTGTTTGCTTTTCCAGCTTCTGAAAACCGCAATGGACCAGTGTAGCTCACCCCAAATAAACCTGCTCTCTGTCCCCTTCCCTTCCTGGGCCCCTCCTTCGGGCTGCGTGGCCCAGTCCTCTCTAAAACCAGGCTAGGGCAAACAAGAGCTGGCAGGCTGGCCCTCAAGGGCAGCCCTCCCCTGGCTGTTTTGCAAAGGGCCAGCGTCAGCCGCCCAGGCATCCAGTTACCTTCATTAGAATGGGCCCCAAGCTGGGCAGATTCTATCACAGCAGGGAGGAAAAGAGAGAAAAAGAGCAGCCATGGAGCTGCCTTCCCCAGGCCGCAGAGACGGGGAGGGGAGGGTGGCATGTGCCAGGCCCAGCATGCCATAGGCTTGAATGGCCCTGCTTGGTCCCTCAGTCCTCAGAGCAGCCTGGGGGTGGGGGGAGAGAGGTACTACAAAGCCCATCCTAAGGCTGAGGCTCAGTGGGGACCCAGACGTCCTGTTATGTCCCTGGACCAGACTTAGCATGGGAACCACTCAGAGGAGATTGTATCAGAGAGAGGGAAATGGGGCGGGGTGGGGAAGCCAGACGCAGAGATATGGTTTAAGGACACCTTGCCTTAACTCTGTTTTCTTCCCCAGGTGACAACGTGGTGTTGGAGAGTGACCCTGGAGAGTGGCTGTTTGAAGACATTCTCTTACCCTAAAATGCAGAGATGCCAAGTGCACATTCTTCCGGGAATTGGAAATAAGCATTGAGTATAAATGCGCACTGGCGTGATACAAACGGAGCTTTCGAGACTGACGGTGGCGGCAGCATCTCTGGCGGCCTTATGTCCCCATGAGGGGCTTTGAGCTGCTGTGGCTCAGTAGGGCCCCGTGGCTCCCAGAGACTCTGCCTCCCTGGCTGATGGGACCAGGGAACTTACCCGCCCCCAGAGCACGCGGCAGAGCGCACGAGTGACTGCAGGGTCTTTTCTCACAGGAGTGGAAGGCGGCAGGTGCCCAGGCGGGGATTGCGTGGGCAAGGGTGGAAGCCCCAACCAACTCTGGCACTTAGAAGCTATGCAACCTTGGCAGAGCTCCAACCTCTCTCTGCATAACTTTCTCCGCCTGTAAAATGGCACAATTGTAGCTAACGTTTATATAGCACTTGCTACGTGCCAGACACTAAGCTAAGCGCTTTATTTATACTAATCCTCACAGCACCTTAGGAGGGAGGTAGCACCATCCTCATCCTACAGGTGAGGAAACAAAGGCATCGAGGTCACACAACTAGAAGTGGCAGATGTGGGATTTGATCCTGGGCCACCTGGGTCCAGAGTGCCTGCGCTTAGCCACGACAGGACACCATCTCTGCCCCCTTCACCTGGGTCCCACTGTTGTCAGGTGCACCAGATGAGTGACGCTGTTCATGAAAGTAGATTAATCTGGGGCTGGGATTCTTTTTTTTTTTTTTCCTTAAGAGACAGGGTCTCACTATGTTGCCCAGGCTGGACTGCAGTGGCTCCATTTCCCACCTGGGCCGCTTCACCCCTCCTTAGGTAATCTGATGGTTCCCCACTCCGGGGAGGTTACCATATCGATGTTGAACTTAGTGCAGACACCTGATCGGCACAGCTCACTGCAGCCCAGAACTCCTGGGCTCAGTGATCCTCCTGCCTCAGCCTCCCGGGTAGCTGGGACTACAAGGGCATGCCACTATGCCCAGTGGGGGCTGGGATTCTTGAATTGTGAGCTTTGATGAAGAGAGGTCCAGAGCACAGGCCTGGGGCTTTGGGACCAATGTGTAGAGTCCACAGCAGTGATTCTAGAACTTTGGTTCTAGAACATTCTAGAACATCTGTGTCTTGCAAGGATGCAGATCCTTGCTAAGGATGCAGATTCCTAGGTCCAGCCCAGATCCTGAGGCAGCCAATGGGGCCCAGGGGCCTGCATTTAACACGGACACACTGGCTCAGGGTGAGAACTCTGGCGCACTGACCTTGATTCCTTCCTGGCTACAGCATGGGAGGCAGGGGAGAGCCCTCAGACCTGGAGCCCGGAGAACCAGGTTCCAGTCTGGCCCAAACCCAGCCCTGGGGAAGTCCTGGACCCACTGCGGGCCTCAGTTTCCCCATCTGTAAGATGAAGATGTTACAGCAAATGGGCCCCACCGACTCTGCCCTCAGGCCCTGGAGGAGAATATCCATTCCCCGCCCCTACTTCCTCCGCCTTCTGTAGCCAGGCAGCAGTCCTGATGTTTCCCTTTGATTCTGGGCTCCCAGAGGGAGGAATAAAAATAAAATAACGATGACAGTAACAGCTGCTCTGTCATGAGTGGGCCCACGCGGTGGGAAGAGTGCCACCAACCGTTGGGCGGCGTGGCCAACCTCTGCTGCTTGATCAGCCCGGGAAAGCTGGGGAGTCCCCCACGCTGACAGCGCTGGGCGCCCCGAAGCCACACTCAGACACGCGCACGGAACGCTCGCTGAGCCCGCTGGCACGGGAGGAGAAGCAGGTGGAGGGAAGGGAAAGGTGTACACCGGCAGCCTCTGGCCTGGGGGACGGAGGGGCAGGGTGCCCTTGCCACCCGGGAGTGGGGGTGGGGGCTGAGAACCCTGGCCCTCCTGCGTCTGTGCCCAAAGCCCTCAATGCCCCCAGCGCTGACCTAGTGCCCACCACGAGCCGGGACACCGTGGGACTCTTGTCACCTCCTTTACCTTATTCCCCCTGCACACCATCCTTTTTAGCAGGGGTGTGCTGGTGTGCCTAGTTTACAGGGAGGGGGACCGGGGCTCAGAGAGGCCAAAGGGGCCGTGCAGGGCAGCACAGCTGCCAAGTGGCAGGGCTGGGGCTCAGAGCCCTCCTGCCTGGAGTCCTGGCTCTCCACTGAGCTGAGCTGCCTCATTACATAATGGGGCCGTGCTAACGCCTCCCCGCATTGACGGCTTAAGGTTTACTGGCTTCAGGCGCGGTTTGTGGAGTCCTGAGCCAGCAGCCAGCAAAGTAACTGCAGAGGCGGCCTCATGATCAGAACCCAGCCAAGGCTTTTGTTGGGGGATGGAGAATTTTCAAGGGGACAGCGTGGAGGGAGCAACTCTGAGAACCGGGGCCGGGGACTGGCATTAGGAACCTGAGCCCTGGTGCAGGCTTGGCGGCCAGCCAGCTCTGTGACCTGGGGACAGTCCCTTGTCTCCCTGTGCCTCTCGTCCCAAGACTTCAAGTGCTTCCCTGCAAATGTCCTAGCCGATACTCCTGACATAACAACAACGTTCGCCCATCCGCGCAGCTGGCCGCAAATTAAAGTCACCTGGGGAGCCGTTCAAACGCCTCCCCCACCCCCATGACCAGGCCAAACTTCAGACCGATTAAATCGGGATTTGGGGGTAAGACCCGGGCATCGGTGTTTTTCAGAGCTCCCCAGCTGATTCCAACATGTCCAGGCCCGTGACCTACCAGAGTGCATGTCCAACGTCATGAGCGTAAGAATGAATCACCCGGGGTGCTGAAATGCAGACTCCGACACCGGCCCCCGGGTGACACACGGACCACACCAGGAATGGCAGGGGCCTAGAATATTCCCAAAGCGTGCTCCGGAGGGGAAGACAGGCTCCCTGGCCGAGCCTGTCTGGACTGTCCCATGGCCCTTGTTGACAGTCCGGGGGGCGCTGGCATGTTAAAGCTCCGAGAAGCCCTGGACTGAGGCAACCCGGACGTTTTTGTCCGACCACACAGGGCTTAGAGCAGCGACGGGTGCCTGGCATCGGGGGGTGGTTCTCAGCTGCGCGCTTTGGGGGCTGGCCGGGGGTGGGGGCTGGGGAGGTGGGGGCTGAGGGGGGTGGGCAGATGGAGTGTGGACGGCAGGTGGCGCCTGTCTGAGTCAAAGGCCGGGCCGGCTTGTGTGGGGGCAGGTGCCGCTGCCTCCCTTGCGCCCCTGCACCTCCGAGGCAAATGGCCTTGGGGTGTTTATCACACCGACCTCAAGGGGCAGGCGGTGAGGCTGGGGTTGTGTGTGGGGTGCAGGTGGGGGATTTTGAAGATGGTGGGGGAGCTATGGGTGGGGTGAGGGGGGCTGTTGGCGGCACGGAGCTGTGAGTATGGGGTCCGTAGGCGGTGGGGGGGGTCACAGTGGTATATGTGGGGGCTGTGGGTGGTGGGGGTCCACGGATAGAAGGGCGATGGCGGCCAGCTCAGCACATGACCCAGCAGCACATACGAGCCACATAACTCCTGTGACATGACCAAAAATACACACATAGCCGGGCATGGTGGCACGTGCCTATAAGTAAGCCCCAGCTACTCAGGAGGCCGAGGTGGGAGGATAGCTGGAGTCCAGGAGTTCGAGGCTGCAGTGTGCCATGACTGTGCCTGTGACTGGCCCCTGCGCTCCAGCCTGGGTAACGCCGTGAGACTCTGTCTCCACAAATAAGAATAAAAACAAAAATACAACTTTGTGAGGAAAAATAGTCCCAGAGAAAGCCACCTGCTACCACTAGTCATGGAAGGAGAGAGAAAACGAAGAGGTCCAAGAAATTAATGGTTCTTTGCCAGAAAACAGAAGCAAAGTCACAGTATTTATAGCCACCGACATTTCTAGCACTGTCTCGCTGTCTGACTGCAGCACACCCTAACGCACGCCGACGGCTTCTGTTTTATCTCCTGACTCTCCCCGTGAGCTGAGAAGTGTGCCAGGGTCGTGCCCGCTTCACGGACAAGGAACCTGAGACGGAACTTGCCCAAAGTCTCACCAGCAAGGGACAGAGCTGTGATCCAGACCCAGGTCTTACCCCGAAGCCCGTGCATGCTCTCAGTGGAGAATCTACGCTGCCGCCTCCCGCGACAGCAGACACTGACTGTTAACCTCAGCTCGGGTCCCGGGTTCAGCATTTTAAATGCACCTTATTTTTTTTCAGCAGCAGAGAGGCCAGGAAGCCAACGCATCGAGCACGCGTCTCCAACATGCTCGCTTCTCCATCCAAAGACTCACTTTGCAGTGGACCCGAAGCCTGACCTCGAAGTGCCCAGCCCACCCGCCAGGCCTCAGCAAACTGCTGTGTCCCGGGCCACCCTGTGCCTGTCCCTGGTGAGGCGGCAGGACCGAGCCTCACCTGGTTTTCTTCCCTTTGAGAAGGGGCACCTGAGAGGGCTGGGAGTGCCAGGAAGGAACGCGGTGGCCACTGCCCATTTCTAGGGCACTGGTGCACCTGTGTCCGGAGCCCTGCCCAGCCCCAGGCTCCACCCCAGCTCTGGGAAGCCCGGGAGGGTAACGCCCAGCTGCCCCTCTGCTGGGACAACAGAGGATTCGCTCTGGGACACAACCCCACTGTTAGGCAGAGGCGTCCAGGGCCGTGGGGGAGGGCCGTGGGGGAGAGAGGCTGCTTCTGATGGGGCGGGGTGCAGAAAAGCCTTCTGGGGTGGCAGTCGAGCTGTCCCAAAGATGGGCAGTGCTGCAGGAACAGAGCAGACGGGAATCCTAGCCGAGGGAGCCTAGCAGTGGGAAGACGGCGGTGTTTGGTAAATGCTGAGCAAAGCAATCGAGCAGCGAGGAGGGCTACAGGAAGGTCTTGGTCAAAGCGACATGCATTCATTCCATGCATTCATTTATGCAACAAATGTTTCACCAGGACCTAGGATGTGTCCACGCCCAGGTTCCCTACACAGCTGAAGGCACTTGTAGACTACCCTGGCAGTTGTCTTTGTGCAGAAGGAACTGGAAGGAGGGTAGGCCTGGGGCAGTGGTGGAGTGGGGAGTTGCAGGCAACACTAGAGGGAACGGACTAGAGACAGGAAGTCAGCAGAGAGGCTGTTGCAACAGTCAGGCAACCACCATCAGTGAGGTCTGGGACCAGGACCGCCATGTTCAGCTGCACAGGTTGTGCACAGCACAATTCCCATAGACTACAATGAGACCAGTGCCCCTTGGAGTTGTGTTGCACAGTGACCTTGGCTGATAGACAGAGTGGCCAGACTCACGACACATGTCTGTGTGTGTAGCCACACGCCTTTGGCTCCCTGGGTGACAACTGTCAACCAAACCCCACACTTATCACAGGTCACATTCTGTTTCCTCCTGGAGAGGAAGTGGCAGCTGAGCCCCAAACATGTTTCACACCCTGGGCTAGCCACCCAGTCCCTTCTGCACTGAGGCGACAAAGATGCTGCTACCTGAGGGTTTTTCTAAGAGCAAAGGAAGTTGACAAACTGCCTCCACCTCCCCACTGGGGGGGGGGTCCCAGCGGTGCACAGGAGCATTTTAAAGGCGCCCAGAGGTCCTGCATCTTTCCTTGATGTGCTTCCACGCTGGCAGGCTCAGTCCCACCTGCCTCTTCCACCAAACCACAGGGCTTCCGTTTTAGGACCTTCTGTGTCCCGGTCAGAGCCACCTTCGGGGCTCCAAAGGCTGGCAGGCTGCTCTCCCTACTCCAGGCCTCACCTACTCCTCTGACTTTGAGTCTCATTCCTGGAGTAAAAGACTATCCTCCAGCAATGCAGATGTTTCCCAGATGTTTGGGATGAGTAGCCTCCAAAGCTATGGAGCCCCTCAAGGCAAACGGGCCTCTGGTCCTTCCCCAGGCAGGGGCAGGGGGAGAGAGGAGAGGCCTGGGGTGGGGGCGGGGCTGGGAGGAGGAGGGGGCAGGCAAGGCTTCCCAGAGTTAGGCCTGGAGGAGGGGCAGGGAAGGGCGGTGCTGGGACCCCTCCTCCCCCAGCTGGGTGAACTCTGGCCCACCCCAGCCTGAGCCGCTCACTACACCTGCCTAACTGCCCCGCTAGGGGTCGGACTTCCGCCTGTGATCGCGATCACGCCCCTTCACCTCGCCTCCCACAGCACTTCTCTCCAGCTTTGTTGACTTCCCCCTATAAGAGAAAAAAAAAAAAAAAAAAAACCCTTTTGCCTAAGCCTGGCGATGCCTGCAGGTCTCACTATGGTCAGGACTTTCTCCCTCTTGCAGTCACCCCCCCAGCCCCTTGCAATAGTTTTTTTCTAGTAAAGTCTCTCCTTACTAAATCAGAATTCCTTAGGCTTTTTTCCCTGACAGCTGTCAAATTATTTGCAATAACAGACACATTCATAGTTGGACTAATAAAAATAAACCATATAGAAAAAGGAGGTAAATAGGCTGGGAAAAAAATAAGTAAATAAAAATTAAAAAATTAAAAAAATTTTTTTAAAAAAGAAAAAGGAGGTAAATAGTTAAAGGGAAAGGTAGATTGTGTTGATGAACTAGTCTCATTAGCTCTAAGTTTTCTAACCACCGAGATAATAACAGGGAAAAGCAAAGGGTTCGTTATGACTCTCAACATCTGATGGCAGAAGGGTATCATTTTATCAGGAAGGACTCCCTTTCTGGTGCAAAACCCTAAAAAGAATGTATTGGGTCAAACAGCAAAAGGGTTTTTGCAAGAAGGAAGGTTAAACTGTGCTTTCTGACACGGAACTTGATACCAGGATAGAGAGAGGAAAATCTAAAGGAATAGGGGTTTCACGTGACCCAAGGACGAGTGACTTTCTCCGATATCACCTGTCGGTACTGAGCTTCTGCCAGCTCTCGGCGGAGGGAAGTGCAGCCGCTCCGAGGGACAGAGCCGACGTTCACTGCAGCAGTTCAGGGTCCCGAGACCTCCCGGGGTCACCCGTGTCAGGGGTCCTTTCGGCTTAGAGTAAAAATGCCCTTGAGAAGAAGGTGACTGGGTAAGGATGTTGCAAGTGACAGCACAGGGAAGAAGAGCCGGCCGGGCTGGCTGTGATAAAGGCAGTTGTTTCGAAAAGTCATGTTATCAGAGCAGACAGGATGCTAAGCTTCCCACGCCCCGTGGTGGAAGGAGGCCTAGATCAAGCAGACAGAGCGAGGTGCCCATGTGTACAAACGCCTAGGGAGGGGGCTGAGACAAGAACTCGCAGGGGATCAGAATATGTCACCCCGACTGACGCCGCTTTGGCTTAAGGATTATTTTGAGCTGAAGGCAATGAAGAAACATCAGACACAGCAGGAGGTTTCTGTCCCCCCCACCTCATTTGTCTGAAAGTAGGGCATACATTTCCCTTTATAAAGGAGACACAAGGTTCCATTTGTAAAGGTGTCCCCCTCTCCTATACCAGGAAGAAGAGAATCCATCCAATGGACTGGATGTGTATCTGCATAACAAATCTAAACCGTCCATTGTCATCTAACATACATTCCCTAGGGCCCTCCCACAATTTACTGGCCCTAGGCACCCAAAGCCTTTTCCTTTACCTCCTTTTTGTTAAAATGGCATGTTTTATGCCATTTAGCCTCAGGTCTAACAACCTCTTTGGGTTTTCACTCTTCTGTGAAGCTCCCATGTATGTATAATTAAAAACAACAATAAAATTTGTATGTCTTTTTTCCTGTTAATCTGTCTTTTGTCCGTTTAATTTGCAGACCCCAGACACAGAACCTAAGAGGGTAGAGGAAAAGTTTCTCCTCCCCTACAGACTCGTTCAGTCAGGAGACCAGTTCTCTTGCCCATTCACACTGTGGTGCTAATCAAAGAGGCTTGGGGAGAAACATCAACCAGCCTGGGACCCCCACTGCCTTTGCAGAGCTCACAGAAAGTTTCTAACTTAAAAATCAGACTTTATGCTGTGTCTTGTATTATTCTCAGCCATTTTTATTTTCCTGGTCAGGAACAAAATGTAGCAATGATCAGGAGGAGAACAACTGTTTCTCTCTCTGATACAATGTTTGTAACATTTCTCCTCAGGCCCAGCGGGTGTGGTTTTCATGTGATCAGGCCAGTCCCTGCTCTAGGGGGATGGTTTGACAGAGGCATTGGCTCAATGCTTGGGAATGCCCAGTGGCGAGATTTCCTAGTTGGTGCAGAAACAGCAGGTCAGGGGGAGGCAGGTATGGGAGGAGGCCTGGGGCAAAGCCTTGCTATCAGCACCTGGTCAGCCCCCCCAGGGCAAAAGATATGGACCATGTTATGTCTTGCAATCCATGCATTCCAAAATAAGAAATTCTAGATTTTCCAGACACTGTGCTGAATGCTTTCCGTGCATTCTCATCTTTTTATTTTTACAATAATCCTGTGAGGGAGCCACAAGTTATAAGTGAAGAAAGTAAGACTCGGAGAGGTTATGCTCAGGTGGCCCAGCTAGGATGTGACAGGGCCCGGGTTCAAATCCAAGACCCTTAGACCCAAAGCCCGTGCTCTTCCCTAGCCGCCTCCGCTGTCCCGTCCTGCACGGGGCAGAGAGCCGGGCCTCACGGTTCCAGCCGGCACCGCATCCCCTGGGAAGTCTGCCTGAGCGAGAGGAGCACAGACAGAAGACAGAGCAGTGACAGAAGCAAGTGACACAACTCCTGGCAGAGAATCTGTCTTGTCTGTCACGGCAGCAGAAACATGGAGACAGAAACCCAGCAGGCCTCACCACATGCGGAGGTGACAGCAACTGCTAGAAACAACACTGGCTGGTGGGTGCGGGGAGGAAGGGGAGAGTAGGCCATGAAGGGACCCTGCCGGCTCTCCCCACCTTCCCAGGGCACATAAGGGGAAAGATGGGACAGCGCTGCTAGCCTGGTACCCCACCCGCAGCGCCACCCGCACTGACGAGTGGTCACAAATGCAGCGTCTTGGGCCGGACGAGGTGGCTCACGCCTGTAATCCTAGCACTCTGGGAGGCCGAGGCGGGTGGATTGCTCAAGGTCAGGAGTTCGAGACCAGCCTGAGCAAGAGTGAGACCCTGTCTCTACTAAAAAATAGAAAGAAATTAATTGGCCAACTAAAAGTATATATATAAAATTAGCCGGGCACGGTGGCACATGCCTGTAGTCCCAGCTACTTGGGAGGCTGAGGCAGGAGGATCACTTGAGCCCAGGAGTTTGAGGTTGCTATGAGCTAGGCTGACGCCACAGCACTCTAGCCCGGGCAACACAGTGAGACTCTGACTCACAAAAAGAAAAGAAGAAAAGGAATGCAGCATCTCGGGCCAACCCAGGCCTACTAGGCCAGAGTTTGCATTCTGTGAAGACCCCAAGTGATTTGTATGCACATGCACGCTTGAGAGCCTAGCTGGGGCGTCTCAGAGCAGCCACTCTCCTCCTTTTAGCTCCTCTCTAAGCCCCCAGAGCACTGGGGTGGGTGTGACTTTGACACCCTGCAAGCTGGTCCCCCAACTGCTCCTAGGTTCCCAGGTGGGGCCCATCTCTCCCGGGCAGAGTCGACATCCCACGTCTGACGTTCAACCATCCACTTGTGCAACAAACGTGCACCAACAGCTTCTCGGTGCCAGGCTCGGTGTAGGCGCTGGGGCGCTGCCATGAGAGAAGCCAAGTCCTGGCCCCACGGGGCTGATCGCCTAGTGGGGGAGACAGACAGGACACAGCTAGGTGAGGAGGACCGCGGCAAACAAAGTACGGATAGACAGAGGGAATGAATTCTAGTGTCCGGCAGCACAGCAGGGAAGTGATCCTTAATGACTTACTGTATCGTTCAAAATAAGCAGCAGAGAAGAACTGTAATGTTTCCAACAAAAAGATGAATGTTCGAGGTGCTGGATAGCCCAACCACCGTGATTTGATCATTCCATATTGTACACAGGTATCAAAATATCTCATCTATCCCAAAATATGTACAACTATTATATTATCAATAAAAAAACTTTTTTTTAAAAAAAAAAGATTGTGGCAAACAGTGGCGTGTACACTGAGGGAAATGAGCAGGGTGACGGGGGCAGGGCGTGGAGGGGGTTCCTTGAGAGGGGGGTGGTCAGGGAAGGCTTCTCAGAGGAGGTGACGTTTGTGCCGAAACTCGAAGAAGAGTGTGCGAGGGCAGCCGAGCAAAGAGGTGAGGCGCGAGGGTTCTAGGCAGAGGGGAGCAGGGCCCTGGGACCAGAAAAAAGGCTGGTGTGGCTGGAACAGTGAGAATCTCGTGGAGGCCGGGAGGGGGTGAGGCCAGAGATTTGGGTGAAAGTGAAAGCTGGCAGGTCCCTGGAGGGTCTTCAGCCAGGCAGGGCGGCACGGGGCGTACAGTTCCAAAGAACACTACGGGCGCCGTGCAGAGGACGGACCACAGAAAGGCCATCGGGCGTGGGGACAGTGTCGGGCTCCGGCGGGACTGCGGTGAAGCCTCCGAGGTGGAGAGGAGTGGGTGGCTCAGGACGTAGTTTGGGGCTAAAGCCCACAGGCCTTGCGGATAGGTTGGAGGGAAGGAAAGAAATGAAGGCTGGTTACCGTCTGAGCACCAGGCTGGGGGGCTGGGAGCACACTCCTGGGGCCGAGGGGATGGAGCAGGATCCCAGGGTTCAGTTGGGAACGTGTCTGCGCTGCAGGGGGCACAGGGGGTGCTGTAGGCGAGTCTGGAGCCAAAGGCAAAGTCACACGGGGAGACTCTGCCTGGGGAGCCCTCAAAGCTCCCCAGGGGACTGAGGAAGGTGAGGACGAGAAAGGCCGAGGACCCGGACTGGAGACCCACCACCATTTACAGGGAGCCGCAGGGAGGGTGGTCAGCACAGGTGACCGAGGGGGCCCAGCCGGAGAGGGGGAGGCAGCCATGAGCCATCAGAGGAGAGAGAGGCCGCCTGTGCCTGTCCCGCCCCGGGCTCCAGCACAACGTGAAAGGAGAACTGACGCTTGCATTTGGAAAGCCGGAAGTTCCTGGTGACAGTGACAGGTGTGTCAGCAGAACAGAGGGGCCGTGACCTGACTGGGAGAGGTCGCAGAGAGAAAGGGAGGCGAGAGAGGGAGCTCAGGCGCGTCTCTGCAGGAAATGCATGCCAAAGGGAAGAGAAACGGGGGACTGTGGGGTCAAGTCGGCTCCGCCCCGCCGTGGGCACCCCGACCTCAGCTCCACAAGCGAGCGGAATCCGGCCAGCAGGGGGCGCAGTGCTGCACTGCAGGGGAGGGGGCTCTGTCCGGGCATGTCCCTGAGTTGGCAAGAGGGGCTGGGACCAAGTGCCGAAGGTCAGGGGGCGTCGAGGTAAAACTGCCTGCATCAGAGCTGGGTCACACCGCCCACCCACCCAGGAGGGAAGCCGGGTGCACAGTGCAGTGGAGACAGGTTGGTGGCTCTGGGAACGGGCGGTTGAGGGAATTCCCTGTCACCTGTGTTTCAAAGATCCCCCCTCAGGGTTCTGAGTAGTACCGAGAAGACAACAACGGCTACCATTTATTGGGGGACTCTGTTCTCTTCGGGAACCTTTCAAAACATTATCCCATTTCATTTTCACCACAACAGCGAACCGCAGGCACGACTACTCCAGTTTTACGCATGCAGAGATGAAGAAGGCTCAGAGAGGTGAAGCTACTTGCCCAGTGACACACAGGAAGTGGTCCAGCAAAATCCACACTCAGCCTGCCTGACTTGAACCTAAGCTCCTCCAGGACTCCCAGCAGCCTGGATGAGGATTAGTAGTGCCAGGTGAAGATCAGGTCAAAGGGCTGCTCCCAGGTTCAGGGCAGCCCCAGACAAATGGGGCCTTGGATGCAGCCTTGTTGAGGCCAGCGGCGGGAGGAGGCAAAATCATGTCACCCCTAGAGCCTGCCCACAGAGCCAACCCCCGGGCCTGGCTACCCAGCATCGAGTTTCCCTGTGTTCTCCTCCCTCCCACCTAAGACCAGTTTTTCTTTTTCTTTTTCTTTTTCTTTTTCTTTTTCTTTTTCTTTTTCCTTTCCTTTCCTTTCCTTTCCTTTCCTTTCCTTTCCTTTCCTTTCCTTTCCTTTCCTTTCCTTTCCTTTCCTTTCCTTTCCTTTCCTTTCCTTTCCTTTCCTTTCCTTTCCTTTCCTTTCCTTTCCTTCCTCCCTTCCTTCTTCTTCTTTCTCTCTCTCTCTCTCTTTCTTTTTTTTTTTTTTTTTTTGAGACGGAGTCTCACTCTGTTGCTCTTGGGCTCAAGTGATCCTCTTGTCTCAGCCTCCCAAGTAGCTGGGACTACAGGCATGCGCCACCATGCCCAGCTAATTTTTTCTATATATATTAGTTGGCCAATTAATTTCTTTCTATTTTTAGTAG